>OY987257.1:44167973-44206866 GCA_963920725.1 Rhamphomyia laevipes | reverse complement strand
TACATTATGTATAAAGATTCAGTTATAATTGTTAATGAAATTTTGCAAACAAAATCGGGCATATTTTTTGGGAGCTTACGATTTTGAGGCTTTTGAGCCAAACACCTTCCCTTGAACATAAATATTTTTATATAAGATTTGTATGGTTTAATTTTTATTATAATAGATACATAATATAATCATAAAATATTAGATGACTTTTATAATGAATATTGAAACAGTTAAATTATATATATATATATATATATATATATATAATATAGATATGAATATATATATATATGCATATATATATACATATACATACAACATACATATACATATATATATATATTTATATATATATATATATATATATATATATATATATATATATATATATATATATATATATGTGTATATAAATATAAATCGAAATTATTTGTTTTACAAAGGAAGTGTATTTGCTGAAATTGGCGTTATTACTGACGCGGATGGAGGAAATCCCAAAGTTTGAGTTGATATTGCTTGATGGATATTTTCTTGACTGTTTGCATTATTTAAAACACTATCCCGTGTATGTGATGTTGCACGAAGCATAGAAACTGCTTCCCGTCCTAGATTACATGAATCACCTAGTCATTTTTGCCGGTTATTTTTCTTTTTTTTGCGTTTAAAGAAGCAACAGCATCTGAAATTGAAAATAAATATTGTGATAAATACTTCATTGTCATTAATTACTAGCTATATTTTTTATATTCAAATAATGGATTAAATAAAATTAATTAACGAGACGCAAAATGGTTGACTTTTTCATATAATTAATTATATACATTTATTAAACAAACTTTTATGTTTTAAGATTCATAGTTTACAGATGCTGTCTAATCAGAGTGACGAGAATTTACTGCTTTATGCATGTAGGTGAAAAATTTGAATTTTTAAAATTTAAAAGTATAAAATCACGAATAAATATTATTATAAAATAAATTGCACATCATATTTTACGTCATATTTTAATTGAATTCTTTCTGAAAGAGATAGAATGAAATTGAAATCATTTCAAAATATCCTTACATACCATTTAATTTAAAGCTTATGAGTCCAAGTTGCAAGATATATAATAATATTTTATGTAGGTGTATAATAAAAAGCAATCAAACCACCTCAATTTTACGAAATTAATATTTCCCGCAAAATAGCAGGCAGGATCTTGCAACTTTAGATGAAATGGTATGTACGTATTGATAATTGAGAATTTGATAATTTAGATTTAGTAGTTTTTATTAGAATATGATCTACATATAAAACAATTCTAATTTATAATTAGTAATTGAGTATCTAATTCAAGCTCCATTTAATGTCGTAGTATGAGCACAATGTTAACCAAGAAAATGGCGACCTAAGAAAGGCAGATAATTTGTTTGGATCAGCAAATGTTAAAACGAAATAAAAGGAAAATATCTCATATGCTGAGAAATAATTTACTATCCCCAATGGATAAAGTTCTGATGTATTTGGCTTAATACAAGCAGTTAAATAAAAATAAATATATAATTATTAGAGTAATAAAATATTAAAATTTGATGTGGGTTCACAGTTAGTTTTAAAAGAACACTACTATTATATACTAATTAGCATTTTCTTAGATCTAATCCATTTTGTGTATCAATCTCTTTTATGATCAACCATTCACATTAATCCGAAAGTAATCTTAGTATATTTTTTTTTTTTCAAAATAAAGTGTAAGTTTAAAAGATTAGTAAAGTCTTGGTTCACAACAAAATTTTATAAAACTTTTTAAATATACTGCTATTTTATAATTAAACTTAACAAAAATAAAATTGATATATTTTTTGTTGTCTAACTAAAGTTTAATTTTGGAACAATATTGCATTAAAAAAAAGTTATGAAGTTTGAAAAACTAAAAATTATGAAACTAAATACAATATTTATGTGTATTGATTTAACTCTGCATGCATTATAACAAAAAAAAAACTTACTTTGTTTCATCAATAAGTTCAACTTCGGGAGGCTGTGTTATTGGCGTATTGGAATGTCCAGCTGTTGGATCGTCTGCATTTAGCTCACCATTTGTAGAACTCACAACCTAAACAAAAAAGTTGATTATATTTCAATTAATTTATTTTTATATAATAATGTATTAAAAAGCGTTTCAAATTTAAGTTATAACTGCAATAAAACCATTTTCACAGTTTCTTTTAAGGCTATTTAAGTTGGTACACTATTCTACTCTATAACAGATCTTATCTACAATAAATCAGTTGGTACTTCAGTGCGGCAAATTAAATTAAATTCTTTCAAAATATGTAAAGATAAAATAAAATAATTATTTTATATTGCAATAATAATTTATTTTGAATTTGATAGTATATTTCCCCCGAAAATCTTAATTTAGATTACCTTTTGTAGGGGTTCAGTAAAAGTATTTAAAAAGAACTAAAAAGGAGCAGGTCTAATTATTCTATGTTACAAATCAGCTTGCTTGTAGTCAGAACTGGAATAGTACAAAATATACCTTTCCTTCGTTTTTATGGGCCGAGCTCATCTATAAAGCCATGATATTGTATATATTTATTTATTTATGTATATAAAGTTAATATAAAATATCGCAAATTTTTTATTATGATTTTCAATAAAAATTGATGGAAATATATCATCTTCGTTATAATTTTCACTACACAATTTAGTATAACGATTTGCTTCAAGAATTCCAAATTTCATAATCAGTCGATTAACTCAGAGTCCATTATAACGATTAACTCACGAATAGCCCGACAGTTTAATTAAGGTTAAGTACGAACTGTTAATTTGGGTATTTCCGAGTGAAAATATTATGGTATTATAATTCTTAGTTTATATTTATATAAATTTTATTCAAATAAATAAAGTAACTTACTTGTACGGATCCATGTCTTTCTGCAGCTGTAAAATTTCCAATTGTTGTACATGGTTTCGAGCCATCTGGCCATGCTGGCATTCCTGGCTTTGCATTTGTCTTCACGTTTTAATGTTATGTAAATATAGACCAAATATGATGATTGTTTAGGAAATGTGGTACATATAATCATGAAATAATAAAATGTTGGAATATTACATAAATATCGACATGTAATTTTAGTGACACTAAGCTTATGATTAGGAAAAATGTGATGCTTAATAATATAATTTTATTTAAGGATTTCGTATTTAGGATTTCGCTCTCTATTAAACAATTGTCACCGAAATTTTTCTTTTTTAAAATATTTTTTAAAAATAATTATATTGAATAACTAAGTAATTTGAAAAATTGATTTATTTTAAAACAATAATTTAAATTTTCGACATTTACCAAAATTCAAGAATCATTAAATAAAAGGTAATAACAATAACAAATACATAGAAAAATATAGTTGAATTGACCTGATTGTTATCTGAAAGCTTGTTCATTTGTATATTATTTTACTTAGTTATTTTTGTTCTATCAGATTGTTTTTATCCTCTCAAATACAAATCTTAATCTAAATGTTGCCTTCTTACTGTACTTATGTTTCAGTTGGTTAACTAAAGTATTATACAGGGTGGAAATATTTGATAGGCGATATAACCATAGCATTTTCAGTATTTTACTTTTGTCTTGAAGCTCTATTTTGAATTACATTTTTTTTCCTGGCTCAATGTTTAAGGATGACTTAACTATTGACGATGATGGTTTAATTTATCTCAAAAATTAACGTTAAAACAGGCTATAAATTGAATTTAGTTATATGATTATACTAGTTTTCAATTCAACTTAGGTATACTAATCAATTAAGTAGCAGATATACCGGTTTAGTTTGTTCATAAAAAGGATAATAGTAATATAGTTTTTCAATGAAATAGCAAATGAGACACTTTCTTTTTGAGTAAAATTTTTCCAAGTAACTGATTTTTATGGCAATAATTTCGGAAAAGAATTCAAATATTTGAAGGCTTATTTTCAACTTTGTGTTTAAAAATTTAAAATGCGTATATGATTATATAAAACCTTTGGTGATAAACCATTAGATTTTTAAACAATTAGGTTTTTCATTTTATTTTTATATAATATTTAAGATTAAACAAAATATTCTTTTGCACTTTTTTAAACGTGAATATGAAAAAATTAACATGCGTATTCGAAATTTTCAGTAAACTAGAGGACACTAAAAGTTCCGAAAATATTACTAGTATCTTACTAACAGTTTCTGTTATTAAATTATATGTTTTCCCAATACCTTTTAGTAACATTTATTTTTTATAAAAACCTTAATCTTTCCTTTTATTTATTTAAATATTATGTGGTCCAACAAATAAAATAAAATAAAATTTTTATTTTAAAATGAATGCTTTTCTCCAAATTATTATCACAATTATGATAAAAACAAATTTAAATAATATTTTAACAATCCTGTTAAAAAAAAAAACTCATATTCTCTGGAGCCGTTTTTGCGGCACAATTGCACCAGGCGGCGCTATTATAACCTACTTTCTATAAAAGTGTACTTTTATTTATTTGGCATATAAATCTTGTTCTCATAAAATTCCACAGATTTGCATTTTATAACTAATATAGACAAATTTTGTATAATCAATTTCAAAGCATAACAAAAAAATAACAGTTTCAATATTACCTTAGTTGGAACATGTCTATCCTTATTTGGTGAAATTATTATTTCTTGTCCAGTTTGAAGTGATCCAATCGGTGTTGACTATATAAATTCAAAATTTATTATAAAGTGAAAAATGACAATGATAATTTTAAAATATTATATTTATTAATTTGATTAGCAAATTTGAATGCTGGTAATCACTAAATTTTGCTTTTGCAATTTTATTTTTTATTTAAAACTATATAAATTATAAAAATTTAAAACTTAACCATTAATTTTATAATTCGAGCTCTTTATTATGTATGTAATATATACATTTAAATTAAGTTTTATCAAGATTAAATTTAAAATTTAATTCCCTAATTTAGCAATGTTTTTAGTTTTAGCAATATTACTATTACACCAAATATAATAGCTTTTGATGATACTGGATGTTCAATTTACTTGGGCAGAAATTAAATTCTTGAATTTCATCATTTACAAATGTTTTCGTAGAATATTTTTTTATAAAAAAATAGAGCTAAGAAAACAATATCGGTGTTATTAGCTAAAAAAAAGTTTAAGAGTTAAGATATTGTTATAAAATGTAGTATACTTTTAGATCTTGGAAATAAATATAATGAACTATTGCTTTTTATCATATTTACATTATCTATGAGAAATAATAAAACTTAATAGCCCAAAGCTACTAGCAATAAATTATGCTAAATGAATATATGAAAAAAATATTTTTTGTACAAGACAGGAATTAAAATAAAATAGTATTTAAAAAATAAATAAAATAAATATCAAATTGTTCTAAAAAAGAAAACGGTTTTAAAGTAAAAATGTTTAGCGGGAGCTATCAACGGATTTACTTTGTTTATTTCAGCAGTAATGAAAATAATTAGTGGGCAAACTCAATGAACTCACTAAACATGGAATTGAAGGTCTGGCAACCATGCTGTGGTGCCAATTTCATATGTGCATTTAAAATCAATAGGTAAATAAATTATATGACAATTAACACTCCATATATATCCTCTTTCCGCACACATTGGTCGGTACATAGATTCCAGGCTCGTTCATCGCTAGCAATTCATCGCAAGTAATTCATCGCGGTAGCAATTCATCGCAAGCAATTCATCGCAAGTAATTCATCGCGGTAGCAATTCATCGCAAGTAATTCATCGTTACTATTACAGAGCATGGTAAATCATAGCAAAGCGACGCCGCTTTGCTATGATTTACCATGCTCTGTAATAGTAACGATGAATTACTTATAATTGAGAATTATGTATCTCATCGTTAGTTTTAACCAGAACTCCAGAACTGACCACGTAGAGGTCATGAGATTGCAGCTCCGTTTTTTTGTTTTTTTCATGTTTTTATTGTTTTTTTTTGTTTTTTTTTACTTTTTTTATATTTTTTTTGTGGGTTTTTATATTTTTATATTTTTTTTTCTCTTTTTTAAATATTTTTTTGTATTAAAAAATGAAAAGAAAAGTAACATTCACTGTCATAAAAAAACTAAGTTATTAAATAGGGAAAAAATGGGGAATAAAAAGTAAATAAATAAATAATTCATATTTAATTGTCATAATGACAAAAAACAAACCCAATCTCAAAATTATGAGCAATACTTCGTAGATATGCTACTTCAGATAGTATAGATACATTTTTTACCGCTGAAAAATCGTTATGTCGTTCCACGCAAATAATCTATGTGATGTATTATATTTTTTGTAATTCTCACACAATCATAACTATAACATAAATATTTGTTGTTTCTAGAAATAAATATTGAATATTCGAACATAAAACAATCAAATTGTCTAAGCTTTTTTAAATTTCGAAACAAAAAAGAATTTTTATCAAAATAAAATTTTTGTCATTTTTTTTATTTTCTTAGCAAAGCCTACTATTTTTTTTAAAATTTTATTCCAAAAAATGATACGTCGCGATGAATTGCTACCGCGATGAATTAACTTGCGATGAATTGCTACCGCGATGAATTGCCTGCGATGAATTCCATGCGATAAATCAGCCTGTTACCGGTACATACGGATATTCTTCTTCCATTTACTAGGAATTTTATTTGTGAATTGACCGCTTGTTAGTGTCGCAATTTCGATCTGGTTTTTAAAATATTGCATCCATTATATGCATTTCATATTCATATCCTACTCAATTTTCAGCTCAATTAATGCTACACCATTTTCTTTAATTTCGTTTGACAGTCAGGAATTGCAATACGTAGCCGGACCAGACCGTCACTTCCATGTTAATGAGTTCACAAGAGACAGCCTTGTAAGCTCTTTCTTATGACTGCTGAAATAACAAAACTAAATCCGTTGGTAGTTCTGACTCTATAAAATTAATTTATATTTATTTTATACTTTAGTTTGGATATATTGGCAAAAACTTGCAAATACGTTATTGAAATTAAGATCTTGACATATTCTTTTTAAATAATCTACACCGGATCCGGATATATAACACCTATACAAAGAGATTTAAAATTACTTAAACTTCCAACTTAGTTTGATAAAATAATATTTTGAAATTGATTGTTCTTGATAATAATTAAACAATAAATCCATAAATTGATGATTTTCAATAGGGATATACATATAAGGAAGGTTTGGAATAAGAGTTTTAGTATGTATTGTGAAAGAAAAAAATTGTATTTGTGAAAATGTAGTTTGAAATATACATAACTATTCTACAGATGATATATCAAATGATGGTATTAAAAAAAATATATATCAATGAAATTTGATTGTATATTTAATACGACTTAATAATCATTAAACAAACAGTTTCATCAACCAATCATTCCAAAATACTTCCAAAAATATCCTATCGCATCTTCGCATCCCGTGTTAAATTTAGGACGACGACGTATTGTAGCAGCACTGTCATGTATAACAGCATACAGAAATCAAAAATAATAAAGTTTAAATTTTGGAGACTGTATTGTTTACCTCATAAGAGCAATATCTTGAATCTACACCTAATACAAACCAACAATTGTTATCACCACTGGCGTAATTGTTAACTATATAAAATACTACATACTCTTACTTTTTTCGTGAATTGTTTTACCTGCTAGGTTCGCTTCAGGCCACAAATTATTTATGAATATTTTATAAGCAGCTAAAAGAAAAAGAATATTTTACAAGTGTAAAATTCAGATTCAATGGCATTAGTAAAATATTATTACAAGCATAAATATATGCCCTGGATTTGTGCATACGTCAAATTTTAAAAAGAAAATAGACCCACAAATCTATTGCAATATATTCAGATAGTCAGGATACACTTAAGACTCTGGACTCAACAAATTAAATTAAAACTTCTATGGAACTGTCTTCAGGCCGCCGCTATAAGATTAACGCTTAATGTGTGAATGCGAGGCGATGGCGCGAAACGCTTACAAAACCTCGGTAGTTATTACACCGTCAGAATCGTGGTCCATGCCACTCAAGCAGCTTTAATGTTTAAACGACAGTGCTGGCATGGGAAGTGACGCATAATTAGAAAAGGGAAATCACAATACGACGTATGGCAGTGATTAGGTTTTTTAGTGTTATGCCTTGTAATGTTAAATCAAATCTAATATAATCTAGTAAAATATTGTTCTCTAGATCTAGAATATATAAAATAATTTTATAAATTCGAACTTATTACGACAAAATATGAATTATTCAAATATATTATTTTTTCAAATAATATCCATCACATATAAATTTGTATTGTTTAATAACAAAAAATAGTAACAACTCATTTAATTTGTGTAATCATGATGACTTTTTTACATACTAATTGTACGTGTTCACTCACAAGAACTGATTTTCGAGTATCAAAATGTATTGAAGATTTCGTAGGGGACATTTATGTTATAAATATGCAGAAACTCTAGAGTAATTTGGGATTTTATTATAGTAAATTATTGATTTTGTGATTGATTGATTTCATCTGTTTGTTAACAACTTTTACTACATTTTCCTGATTTTTGATAAAAATTAATTTTCACCTTGTCAGATTTATTTTTTGCCAACTCGGATGGAGGAGCATTTTTGATAGTCTGCATCCTTTGCATTAATGCTTTACTCTAATTTTTATTGTTGTTCAGAGAAACGCGTATGTTGTATTTTTAAAATATATATTGAAGCATGCATTACAAAAAAGGTATTGTTAATTTATTTTTGTTCTATATAAACGGTATACAAATACAAATTTTATTTTGTAAAAATATTTAAAAGGTACAAAACATAAAAAAATAAAAATAGGTATCGAAATATGATTAAATAAAAAACAAAATTTCAAAAATAGTTTGCTAACATCATTCCTTTTTTTTTTTTATTCTCTTCGATCATTTTCATTTTTCTTACTATCAACGTTCTTTTAATTAAAAAAAAATTTAGTATATTTTAAAAAAAAATTAATTAAAATACTAAGATTTTTCTTACCATAGTTTTTCCAGTCCAATCAAATTCACCATCATCAACATATCCTTTACGATCAAATAAATCTTGAAACAATCTTCTAAGGAAGTCATAGTCTGGTGTTTCAAAAAAATCCAGTCGTCTAACGTATCTTAAATATGTTGAAAATTCTTCTGGATGACTTTCGCATAACACCTATGATAATTATGTAAAATAATTTTTTTTACAAAATTAATGCAAGTATTATAAAATCATTTTTTTTATCGAATATAATTTTTATGTTCAATGGAGGTCTATTTGAAAATGGCCGAAAAATTACGGAATGATATTGAATCATTCATTATATGATTTAAGATGGTAAAATTAAATTTTTTATATTTTCTATTTACGGTAGCATCTAAGAAGCTTCAAATAACTATTAAGATTTAGGATCAATTTAACATAAAATTTATATAAAATTGGTTCCAGAAAAACAAAGTTTTTGTGAACGAAGTGGAATTGAAGTAACATCTGAAGACAACATTTCTCGCGGAAGCATGTGATATATACTCAGACACAAGGGTAAACTACTTCAGATAATACGATCTCAATATGTTGGATTAAAAATAGACTACATAATGGTCAATTATCTGCTCTATACGTTGCCTGTTTCCAGAGTTCAGACAAACATGGATCATTATCACCAATTCATCATTTAAATATCGTTCTTATCATCCATAGTAAATGAAGCGGCGTGCGTAATGACATAAATAAAGGAATTAACTTAAAGGAATTAACTTCGAAGAGAAGATCATTAGCATTACACATTTTTGTTCATATATTAATATGCAAATTGTGCAGTAAAATTATAAATGAATTATTTGATTGGATCCTTTTTACATTTCTTATTATATTTAATATTTTATATTAACAAAACTTACTTCAATAGGAGTTGCTCTCTTTGTGTCACCGATCTTTTGATACCTTTCTTTCAAAGTATCTGCTTTCAGTCCTTGCCATGGTAAGGATCCTCTCAAAAAATACATAAACATGTGTCCTAACGCTTCTAAGTCATCCCTTCTAGATTGTTCTCTCCCCATATGCGTATTTATTGACATATAACGAGCAGTTCCTGTTAAAGATTTATGTTCCCGATATGGTATGTGTTTATTAGTATCTAAATCAATATATTCTTTGGCTAACCCAAAATCTATAAAATAATTTTTTTTTTTTATATATAATTTAATGTTTTGTTAATAGTAAAGTTACCTATAATATGTATTATCTTTTCCCGTTTTGTAGATGTTCTGCCAATTAGAAAGTTTTCTGGCTTAACATCTCTATATATTAAATGACGACTATGCACGTATTCAATTCGGTGAAGCTAAATATCAGATAAAAAGTTTTTTTTTTTAAAGTAAAGTTTAAAGTTTTTTGAATATTTCATAAAATGTCTACATTATTCTTTACATTTTGAAATATCTTAGATGAGAAAGTTAAAATAAAACTAAGTCACATTTTTTATTATCTCAAAATAACTATGCATTTTATGAAATATCCCAAAAATAAAAAATATTATTATTACGTTAGTATTAATGGTATCAAAATTAATATTATTTTTTTTTTGTGAACAACCGAAATAAACTTGATAGCTCAATTAAAACTAAATACAATCAACATCAATGGAGCATATTTTTTTAGGAGGCAAAATAACACAAGTAGGTAATAATGATATTATATAAAATATTTGCAATCACCTTAAAAGTATATAAAAAATAAACAACACGTTAAGTTAATGTTATACAAATGTACACTAAATGAAATTACATTTTATATAAATTACATGGTTATATTCAAATATTTAAAATACCTAAAATCATCTAAATTTCTTATATTTTAATTTGGCATTTGATTCAAAAATATTATATTTCACATAAGGAAAATGCTTCCCATGGTTTGATTTGATTTCAAAGTCGTTAAAACTTGAATGTTATCATTATTAAAAGCGTGCTGGAAAGCCTTTTAAAATAATCAGTTTGAACTATTATGGATCCCAATTCGTTTTTCCGCAAAATACTTTAATTATTGACATTTGAGTTCGGAAAATTTCATGTGGTACAGAAACCTTAAAAATCATTGAGAAACCTTATTGCGTGCAGTCTATATTTTTATTAAAAGTTTTATATTATATTGCAAGAAATATCAGAATATTTCTGAAAACACGATTGGAATCGTTAGGGTTTGAATAGAATAAAATTAATCTAAGATTTATATTTTCAATGTGTCATCATATTAGGGGATAATTTCGTAATTCAATATACATTAATTTTTCAAGGTACAATGGAAGATAGCTTTTACATTATGAAATAATTAGCAGCACAGCAATTAGAAGTTCTAGTCAATTTATTATAAAAAATATATATAAAAAACATCTTATCGTAATTTGAATCCATTTACAAACAATTTGTTAATAATAAAACTCCCTATAACAATTCTATATCATATCAATACAGGTTAATAAATTATTTCAATATTTTTCAATCAATCTTTTCATAATACTAAAAAAAAAAAAGGTAAAAATTATATAACAAAAATAAACATTTATCAACTTCCTCGCGTAGGTTTTTTATTGTCTACTAAGGATACGGGTTTTGTATAAAAATAAATTGAGGTAGCAAAATAATTATTCGGTACTTGGGATAAAGAAAACTTTGTTATAATAGTTAGTTTGTTGGGTAATTGTATTTTAGGTTATACATGGTTGTTTCACCACAAACCTTTCACCACGGAGTATACCGAGAAGAATAATTAATTTGTTTTATAATCAAATTTCGGATTCGCGTTACCCAAAGTCAACCAACGTGGAGGTTGCGGGGATTCTCACTCCTTTTTTAGTTTTTTTTATAGTTTTTAACTTTATTATTTTAATTTTTTTTGTAGTCATAATGATATAATTAAAAAAAATCATAAAAATTAATACAAAAACAAAAAATTCATTTCCCGTAAAAAAAAAAAACAAATAGGTTCAGGAAAAATCCTTGTTAATAGATCGGACACGCATTTTGGAGGAATATAAGCGGGAGTAATAAACATTCTTAAATCGACTTGAGACTAGACGAATTTAAGTCAAAATTATGCGTACTGTAAAATTTGTTCACCGCGATAATCAAATGTGCTCAATGAAGTGGCCTATAATGGATCTGAACAAATTCTGAATAAATATTACCCACAATTGCTTAGATTTAAGTTAGTGTTTGACAATAGCCATTTGTTAAAATATTAAACGCGAGATAATAACTATAACTAGTAATTTCTGAGGTCATCAATAAGTATGGCACAAAAAAATGACTGGTGAATAGGAACTATTTCATATAAAACTTGTTCATACCATAATTCATAATAATCAAGCAAAATATAAATTACTGTCGGGGAAAATCGAACAATATGCATACAGTAATTCAATTTACGCGATCACACTGTAATCCATTTCAAAAATGAATTAGTGTCCGATGTTTCCAGAAATTTATTCGCTTCTTCCTGTTATTTTCCTTATCATATTTTAATTTATTTCCATAATGAATTACTGTATATGCATTATTTATTAACTACAGCTTTTTAATATATAAGTTTTGTTAAAAAAAGTTGCAGTTATTAGAAATTATACAAAAAATAAAAAAAAAATAAAAATAAACACAATCCATTACTTAGATTCATTTTGAATTCATAATCATTTCTATATATTACCTATGCTTGTTTGATTAATTATCGCCTCTCATGAATTATTTATAAGGTATAATTTTAAACAATTACTTACTAATTGTACTGCTATCAGAAGTACGGTCTTCATAGTGAAGCGCCTGCCGCATAAATCAAATAAATCTTCAAGCGAAGGACCAAGTAACTCCATTACAAGAGCGTTGTATTTACCACATGGTCCAAAATAATAAACCTCGGGTACACCTTCTGCTGTGCATTATTAATATATCCCAGCAGAACAACACATAATTCGTGCATTTTAAGCGGTACAAATATTTTCATTTAGAGATGATATTTTTTAGAAGATAATTTTAGGTGTTCCCCGCCGCAATAGATCAAACACAAGAAAGAAAAAGAAAAATTAATTCTAATTAAGTAAAATAAATACCGTGTTATGATCCACAAAAAAAAAATTTAATTAAACTATAAAAACATTATGTACTGATGAAGTAAATTTTCTTTTTAATTAAAATACTATACATTTTTAAAAAAATATTTCGAAACTTCGGCTTCTTATCGAGTAGCACATTACATAAAATAATAGTTTAATCCGTTTTCCTATAGACCTTTCCATTTATCTGCAAAAGTGAAACGAAGCCGCAGGCCATACAAACTTAAACTTAGTATCGAATTCGCTGTGAAGTAAAATTATCATAGAAGTGATAAATTCTGTTTCTGATATTGAGTTTATCGTTGAAAAGTTGTAAAATTAGTACTTACCTACTGTTTATTTTAAAAACTTTTAATTAAAAGTGGATATATTATAATTTGTATAGTTTCACTATACAGCGATCTCGATAGTAAGCTTAAGTTTGTTTAACCTGCGGTTTTCAAAATAATTGATTTTATTTTATCTGTCCACATTTGTTTGGTGGAAAGGTCTATATATCGTCAGGCAGCGAAAAGCTGCTGCTCAGTTCAAATTCTGTGATATTAAGAATGTTCGAATCTTATATGGAAAGTAATAATGATTTTTGTACGTAAATTATTATCAACGATGATTTAGTAGGAAAATTAGATTGAATGTTTTAAAATGCAGATTGCAGAAAATTTTAAAAGAACGAATACATTTCAAGTGTTACTTTATCCCAATTAAATATAAAGATTAAAGAAAAATTCTTTTAATTGTGAAATGGTAGGTAGTCTCACCGAAATTAATCTTTTATTTTAATGATTATGAATGATCAATCCTATCGTAAATAAATAATTTTTATTTTAAATGATATACTATAATTACAAAATATTAATTAACAAATATGACTGTGCAAGCATATACATAATTTAGTTGTAATGATAACTCATAAATTACTAATCTTACTAATTAATAATATTAAAATAATATGTAACAATATTTCATTCTCTATATGAAAAAATAGTTTTAAAAATTCTAAATATATACGGTTTTAGGTAAATTTTCCATAAACTAACCGGACCATGGAAATTTACCTCGGTAAAGCAATTGGAAATGAAAAGTAGCATAGATTAAGTCTATGACACAGAACACAAATTAATAATACTTTTTAATTGTACAAGTTTGTTGATTTATTAAACAAGTTCTGCCATTGTTGACTGACTAGTTTCTAGAAGCTACTGGTAATATTATATACAAAATAACATGCAAATAATAATTTTACTTAGATGAAAACATTTTCAGGAACCAGGTATTTTGGCAAACTGCGGGCTTGTACTTTTCAAACAACGTAGAAATCAGAAATCTTTTATAGATCATTTTAAAGGGCATTTAATATTTAATTACTTGGTATGCAAACAATGTGCCATAAGAGAAATCGAAATGTGCCGCGATAAAATATTAAATTCAATCATTTTTTTTTAAATTACTTATATAAAAGATTTCTGGTTCAATAATTTGTTTATTCAAATCCCGAAACATTTAAAAAACTTAAGTTATTCTTTTCCAAATCTTTTCCTCTCCTCGATGCATTACAATATGAGTGGGTTATAAATACAATCACATACTTTAATAATGAATGTTTTTACAATGATGTCTTTTTGAAAACTAGTTTGCCATAAATTTGTTACTACAAACTCGGTGTCCTCATTTGAAAGACTATCAAATTTTTGCTTCCTTATGGATCCTTATAGCTTATATATATGCGAATTTGATTCTTCGACACTTACAGTTATTAAATAAAAAAAGAGAGAAGGTAGTTTGATGTTAGACGATAAGAGACTTGTATGTTTGAGCAAAATTCAACTTATTTATACAGAAAAATAAGCCACACACATTTCATATTAATTATAAAATTTATTATTCTAACCGAATATTATTCTATTTTTTTTTAAGATTGAACCCTAAAATGGACTTGTAAAACTCAAAAATGAGAGCGAAGTTTATATACAAGTTTATAAACTTGAATAGGCAATTTAGTAAAAGAATATTAGAAAATACACATAATACATAAAATTAAGATGCGGTAAATAAATATTTTGAAGTCGTGGCATTATTCACGTCATGTCTTTCTTCTTCTTGTAATACTTAACAGACCCATTAAACGTTTTATTTTATGAAACTAAGTTATTACAAATAATTTAACATTTCTTTTTTATAATTATAATAACTCTGATAAATCCGAATTCAAAACGAAAAGCAAAAACATAGCAGAACAATACTACCACTACTATTCACAATGTAAAGTTGCGTTACGTTCAAATAGCATTCTAGATCCGACATAAAGCAACCGAATTATCTGAAACATAATTCATAATAAATGTCTCACGATTGATCTCACAAATATGTTCTTAAAGGACTATGAATGAATATATTAAGTCAATTTTCGACTCAAATTCGGTTCTAAAAAATTGTCAAAAAAGTAGCCAAATGAATAATCTTTTTTTTTTTGCGCTGCTAACATAATTGATTTTCTTACTTCCAAATTCTATTTTATTATATATATAAAAAAATGAAATAAAATTATTTACAATATCAAAAATGAAATGCAAATTTAACTTACAAGCAACAAAATTTAACACAAGGAATTCTTTTACTCAGAATTGTATTCGAATTAGAAGCATTTAATAACTTTCAGGATTTGGGATAACTATCTGGACGTAAAAAATCAATTTTGCTTCAGCGCAGACGTGATATTCTAGAGTTGATCGTTTATAATAACAATTCGTTATGATAACGAAGTGTTATAAACGAAGAGTATATAAAATTTTGTATTCTTGAAACAAATCGTTAAGGAGTGGTTATAATAAAGAGGTGAAATAATTTTCTGTCAATTTGTATTGAAACATTATATAAACAATTTATAAATATTTTACTAGGATTTATATTAACTTTATAAAAATAACAACACTACCATAGCTTCTTTGGATAATTTCACTGGACTCTTTCCAGCCTGTTGAACAAGCATTTTTCATCTTCAGTGCAGGATTATACCATAAATTGATATCTTCGAAAAATTTAATTTATTTCGAAGTAAAGGAGAGTTTTGACACTAATATTAATATCCCTCCCAGTTCTGATTTTTTCAAATTATTTTGTAAAAAAAAGTACGTACTCCAATATTATATTAAATAAGTTTTACTATACATAATTAAGTTTATAAACATTTTTGAAAAGAATTATAAAAAAATAGTTTAGTTAAAATTTTGAATAAATTAAAATATTTAGGATAAAATTATTATATAGGAGAAAACTATAAATAGACAAAATCAAATTTTAATATTGTAAAATTTAATAATAATTATAAATATAGAAAAAACTATAAACAAAAATTGTGAATGAGTAAAATATAATAACATCAGAGTAAAAGTCTGACGGGTACGGGACGGGTAATTATTTACAGAATACACTAGCATACAAATTTGTGATATTTAAAATCAATTATGTTTATAGTTTAACATTTATTTCTGATGAATTTAAAATTTAAAAAAGCTATAACAAACGTCAGTTACGAATATGGTGCGATCAAAAAGCGCCATAACGTATAGTTATATGTATTTTTTAAGGAATTATTTTTACTGATAATGAATAAAATCCAAAACCAAATGCCATTTAGATTTTGATAATGAACCCCTAACACATGCATTTAATAACGATTTATGTTTTTTTTTTGAGAAAATGCCAACGTTATTCAACGTATATTCAAATAATAGTTTAAGTTTAAGTAAATAAAGTTCACCAATGAAAGTTTTTCAATATACATAATATTTTGCTAAAATATAATTATATAATAATATTATTTAAACCTTGGTTAAATATATATTTTTAAAATTCGAAAATTAAAAAAAATAATAATTATAAATTTCTTATTAAACCCTATTCTGTGATGTTGATGAAAAAGTGTTAATTTCTTCAAATATATATTTCAAATAATTGTGATACCAATCAAAAATTGTTGAAATAATAATAAAAAAAAAATAATACAAAATTAAAATTAAACTTACTAGTTGTTTAGATATCATCAGTACTGTCTTGAGAGAAAATGTGCGTGAGCAAACATTGAATAGATCTTCTAATGATGGTCCCAATAATTCTAACACCATTGCATTATAACGGCCGCCACAGGTACCCAGGTGATAAACACGTGGTATACCTTCTGGAAATTTATCTTACAAATAGTTCTTGTTTTATTCTCAATTTCATAAACTTTCAGACTTAAATTTTTTTTTTTTTTTTTATTAAAGTTAAAATTCATTAATTAATTTTGCCTCAAAACAAATGCAGTAACATAACTAATACAATTCATGTATTTTTAAAATGCTTTTACAAATTGAATTATATAAAATTTTGGTTATTATTATTAATCTTCAAAATAAATAGCACAATATTTTGTGATATAATTAAAATAGTTGTAATGCATTGTATAATAGTGTAAGTTTACATTAATAGAACTAAGGGAATTCTTAAATTATTAGCTTCATCAATCTATACAAAATACAAGTAAGTCACTCTTATTTCGATTGTTATACCACTTTCACAATTATTTATTTTAAAAGTTTATTGTCCCCAATATTAATACGTTTTTAAATGAAAGTTATAAAAAACAGCTACAAGAGTTCGTGGAATTGGTAAATATTTCCGAAAGTAATAGTTTTAATTGACAATTATTTTGCATTTAGAGAAACGTTAATTAGGACAATTTTACTATAGCAAACATATTATATTGCTCCGAAAAGGATATAAAATAGTTATAATAAGTATAAAAAGTTAAATTTTAGCTATAATGAAGGAGAAATATGTGAGTAGACATAATATGAATGATAAATTCTTTAAAGTATATTTTCAACCCTAATTCTTCATATGGAAGAATTAGAGCAGAATTTATAAACAACGACTATCATACAAAACCAGTATTGTGCAACGTAGACTACGTGATGTAGACTACATCATTGTCTACGCTTCGACTTTTATATGCATATAATAGTCCGTTGTTTACTTCATATTTACTTCGTAGTCGACAATATAAAATCAATTTAGTATATAAAAGATTTCTACAATGAAATGTTTTTTATTAAATTATTAATTTCGCTCAGGTAGTATACGCAGCTCGCGTAAAAAAAGTAATAAATAAAATTTAGTTTTTTTTTAAATCCATAGATGGCGGGTAAAACTCTCAAATTATTTTTCACAGGTGAAATAAATGTTTTGAACATTATTTCACGGTGAAATTTTCAGATTTAATGTTTTTAATTATACGAACTGGAGATATTTCTATAACTAACATTTATTACATGCAGTTTTCATATAGTAATTTTTGATTTAAAGCAATAGAAATTTAATGTTCAAATAAGTGATGATATCTACTAGGACATTCAAAACAATTTTGCTTGTTCATCTCGAATATTAAAACTTCTGAATTCGATTGGAATGTAATGTATATTTTGGGACTCAATCTGATTGCCAATTTAATACTCTGCATGTATTGCAGATATTGTAGTTCGTATGTAATTATAAACTGAAATGTGAATTAAACTAAGAATTCATTAGTTAATGTATAAATAAGATTTTAAGGAGAATATAAACAAATTGTAATATAAATATCGTAAAAACGATTTTATCTCGATGCATAATTTCTATATCTGTTCCAGTTTATTATATAAACATTAAAGTTTTTATTTATGATATTGTACATACAACAACTCTATGATATCAAAAATAAACCATCATATAAAATCAACTTACGTCAGCAGAATATATTCGGAATAATTTGTATAAAAGATAGTGAATATCAAAAATTATGTGATTACTAATTAATATATTCTGCATATAGGGTTTGCTTTTTTTGTTTTGACATTAGATATTAACTTATTAGTTAATGTCTAAGCTTTTAAGGGGAATTATGACTTTATCTTTGTTGTATTGTTTCTATATCTATTTCGGTTAATCATTTAAAATTTAAAGTTTTTATTTATAGTATACAGAATACAAACAACTCTATGATATCAAAAATAAACGCTCATGTCATATCAAATTGAGTTACTTACGCAGAATATATTCTGAATAATTTGTAAAAACTATTATTATGATATTAGTCGATGGTCAATAGCGAATATAAAAAAGAAATTAAGTTTAAGTTAAAATTAACGATAGCGAATATAAAAATTAAGTTATTGTTATTAATATATTCTACATATAGCATTTCCTATTCTGTTTTAGATTTCTGTAAATCTTTGACAGCTAAATTATCGTTTTGAATCTAATGCCTGCTGTCCTGACATTATAAATATTTGGTTTTATTACCAAATTTCCAACTATGTATATTATAATATTAAATTTATTTAGCGATATTGCCAACTAAACACAAGCTAACATAATCGACGATTATCGATAATCAATGATACGGGAGTACATACACATTTATGTATGAATCATAGAAATTTATTATTGTTTTTCGAAACAGCAAGAATTTACTAAAATTATTAATTTCCTCTTCAGGTACTTTTATAATTTGGAATATTTCTGTCTGATAATTTTATAAATAATATTTATTTACACAGTAAATTATTAAAAATGTATTCTGTAAAAGTAATTTTCTCCTATAAACTTTCACCTTCTCACATTTACTTCGAATTTCAATTGTGTACCTTATGTCAATGGCCATGTTATTTCCATGCACAAATAAAAACTGCAAAAAATGTATGTTATAAATATTATCATGCTAATACGTGTACAAATATCTGAAATGTACAAGTACATCATTAGAAATTGGTAACCAAAACTTTAAAAAATTGGTAACCAAAAAACATAATGTTAGAAAAAACGTAACAGTAGCCAATATTTATGCAATGGTCGTCTGATTTATATATGATAAATTTAGAATGGATATCGATATGATTTTTATATGATGTAAATTATTTATATTCAAAGACCACTTCGAAAGTGTAAGGAGTTCATTGTGACATAAATGGAATGATTTATTATTATGATTTACTAAAATATTAAATTAATTTATATGTTGGCGGGCAGTACTGTAGTGTGTAGTGGATTTTTTTCAATGATTGGACATCTATTACTGAGTGAGGGTAGATTTTAAAATAGTTTACGTACGACGTTTTGTATGGATTTCATATAAAAGATTTATGTAGTACTATAAAATGTGTTCTGTATATTAAATCATTTTCCTTTGTTATTTTAATATTATAATAAATAAATTTATTTATATATAGTACGCAGTTCGATGGCAATTTTCTTTGCACCTGTATTTTTACCATATATATTTATAATAATTCCGAATATAATCAATCTATATTTTGTACTCGCAGTTACATAACTTAAATTATCATCTTGATGCTTTGCAATTACATAACTTAAATTTGATTTATGGATTTGTAATAATTTTATATTAACTTCATTTTGATATTTATAAAATTTATACGATTATGTAGTGCACAAAATCATAAGTAAGTCTGTATTTCGAAATATTTACAATAGTATTCGTATTAAAATATATTGCCATTAATTAAAATATTATGACAAAAACTGAACAAATTAAATATTAAATGAAATTATGTTTTCTGACCAAATTTTACACTCATTCTTTGTAATAAATTTTATCGAATTATAACAATTGGGAAAAATAGATCTTGAAAATATAATCATAAAAAATCTTTAAAATAAATTTGTAAAATTCCGAACTTCAAACTTCCCATTTTAAAAATAATAAACACTAATTTTGAAATGTGCTCTGAAAGTTTCAATAATATTTAAATAAAAATATATAAAATTTCTAAAATTTAACAAATAAAAAAATTAATATGATTAATTGTGAATGTTAAAAAAAAACATTTTTCTCTAAATTAACGTTTTACTTACCATGAGATCCTAGAAGTTTGTAAAAACGGTATTCTAAATGTAGTTGTGGAGCTTTAGATTTCATGGGTTCCATTTTTATTGCAACATGCTCATTGTTGTAAAGATTTTTTCCTAAAATATAATGTTGATTATAAAATAAGTTATTTAATCGTATAAAGGATTGTAAATTATAAAGGATTGTGGACACAAATTACCAAAAAAATCTTATCATTTTACAATAAAATTTACATAGTTATTATTATTATGAACTGTAAGGGTTATAACAAAAATTAGAAATATGAACTGCTGTTGCTGAACATTAAATGCTGTGCAAATTCAATATTCTATGGAGCGAAATGAATTAAAATAATCAAGTATTATTTACTGATCTCATTCAATTCATGGGATATAAATTTAGTAATACGGAAACTCCATTCATACACTAACTAAAAAAACCATATTATAATTACATACTTATACTAGTTAATATAATATATAAGTAGCAAATCAATTATAAAAAAATTATATACATAAGTGATTCACACTATTAAAAAATATATAATAACAAAATGTGGGATCTCATACTAATTTTATGGCGGATCATCAAATCTAGACCAGTTCTCCCAAAAGGTTTTTTTTTAAATGAGTGACATTACGTGTAATATTTGAAGTTCAAAACCTAATTAAACAAGGATAGTTCTCACAATGCAAGGACAGTTGTTAACCTTGGTATATATTTAAAACAATAGAACGTGAAAAATATTTGGTTAACACAATGGTTGATTATATTATCATAGATAATGTACACAAGTCACAAGGTATCCACAGAAAAAAAAAAACAATAATTTAAAATTTAGAGTGCCTCGACCTCAACTCAATCAAGGGGGGCTATTGAAGCTCTCAAAATTGATCATATGACCATATGAGTGTTCTGTTTTCTTGGTTTTCTTCTCTATGGTCTATTCTCTCTTGGTATTGTCTCTCTCTAGAAGAGTACAACTACAACATTTTATATTTTTTAAAAGAAAAATAAATTTTGAGAACTTCAATAGTCCTTATCCTTCTTGCTTTCTTCCCTTGAGGCAATTTAAATTTATTTAAAATTTAAAATAGGAATTTTATTTTATATTTTATAATAATATTTATAGGGACGATATTTTGCTGAGTCTTCTATTATAATTGTCGGCCCGGAAATCTCATTTGGTTATAAGTATATCGCTTTTATTGTCCATATTAAATTTTCGAATCAAGTAAAATAACAATTATTCTGTTACCAGATGAATGTTAGACACTGGAAATGTTTTAAATGATTGATATGGACATTATAAACAAATAGTCAATACAAACTACATACCTGATTCTGCGTTATCGTAATGACATAATCGACGACCTATTTGTAAAAATTATGTTATCAATATAAATATGTATGTTATGTAGAATTAAACTGCTATATTTTGTATAAATCGCGTCAGACAGTGCCAAAGGTCTTGAAAACAACTTTGATTGAACTAGTAAAGATATCAAGAGTTTTATCAAATATTTAAAATATTTTAAATCGAACATGAAGCTCCCTGACTTTTTTTAAGGGGGTGGGGTGGTTCGATAAAAACATTTGCATATCAACTCAACCACTTTTTATGTTTGGAAACACAAAATAGTCGATGCTAAGGTATGCTAAGTCTGGTGAATATAGTGAATATGGAGCAATTCGAAAAACAATGTATGAACAAGACATTTGTGAACTAGTGCATTGTCGTTGTTAAAAAGTACATTTTTCTTTGGTGGTACTTTTTTTAAATTCATTATTCTATCTGCTGCTGCTCAGTAACGATGCATAATACTCTCATGAGATGGTTATACCTTTCTGAAGATAGTCGATTAGTTTGATATCACATCCATCCCAAAAACAACCCCCATAGCCTTCGCGACATATATAACTGTTTTTGCCTTCATGGTTGAATTTAAACCAGCTGCAATCCATTGTTTTAATTCTGGTTTGTAATAAGTTACTCAAGTTTCATCAACTGTAACGAATGAATGTAATACTTAATTTGGATTAATGCTGAACATTGTTATGGATTTTTTTATCATTTCTGGAGTTATAGCTGTTTTTGATACGCCATCAGTTGTGTCTGTACGGCCAGGTTTAAATTCAGTAAACCAATATTTTACAGTTGAGTATGATGTAGCAGTTTATCCATATTTTCTTTTGTTCCTTTCGTGCTTTTTTCACAGAATAAATAATGTTTTATCAATGCAGGAAAATCCGTTTTACTCATGGTTTTAGAAATCACAAAAGTTGTATAAACTAAATGTATGACACATCACAATTAAAAAATTAACATCATAACTTGTTAGGGTTACTTTACTATATTACTTGAAAATAAAATAAAATATTGTTTTGGTGTTACCATCTCTTTAAGACCGGCAGTATATCTCTCGTGAAGCTCTCGCAATGATCTAAGCATAAGTATTAGTCCAACGGATAAATAATAGTTATATCAGCACTCAGCAGATGGTAACATAGTTAAATTATTCACAAACAAAGAAAAATTGTTTTCGGTTCTAACATCTAAGTTGATAGCTTACAAGTTAATAGCCTATCTAATCTTAATCACATTTTATTTAAAAACAAATAATTTAATTAAATTCACAAAAACCCATTTTTTGGTTAAGTAAACCATTCTAGTACAAAACTGCCTAATAAAAATTAGTCTATAAAAAATACTAAATACTCAGTATTTTGTATATAGACTAATTTTTATTAGGCAGTTTTGTACTAATTTAAACCAATGTTTTTTTATGTCTAACAAAATTTTTTAATATATTCCAATGAAAAGAAGTTGATTCGGATGAAAAGGCGTTGCTTGGCTGGGTACGGCATAAAACAGCTTTGAAACACTCACCAGAAAAGTAATAAAAAAACTGGTGGATACTAAAATCAATGACAATGCTCGATCCAAAACTTAGCATTCCCGTAGCATTATGTACTAGTTCTAACCCTTTATATTAAGATTCGCTTTACAGATCTCAGTTCTGAAAGTAGTAAAATACTTGATGAGATCGACAGAATTTAGCACAGCGGATTTAAATTATATATCCAACGTGTGTTAAAAAAATTCAAACATTATTAAACCATTAATAATCTAAAATAGATTGGTACCCAGAAATGAAGATATTCTACTTTTATGTCCCACTTTCGAATAATCTGATATGTATGCCGAGAAACTGTGGACCGAGCCGCGATGTAGGCGTCCTAGACATCCATAGAAAACTGCCGCTTTACTTAATTTTTTTCATAGTGTAAATCAGAATAAAACCAAGATAATGCCAACTTATGTCGCACAGAAAAAACACAAAAATAAAAGGATGGCCGAAGATCCATATGGCACAATACGAAAAATATGAATCATTTTAGCAGTGATGATGGTTGAAGCAAACAAAATGAAATAAGAAGGAAGTAGCCGATATGCCTTGCACTTGTAGATTTTTCATTCAAGAAATTTACAAGGCAGAACAGCTCTAGAGCAAACAATTGAAGAATATATTGCTAAATTGAAAACTATAAGATGGTCCAGCAATATAATAGATAGCATGAACAGGTGTAATATACCCACATTAGTAGATGGAATCTGTTCTTGAAAGTTCATAGCATACTTCCAATAGAACATATGGCTTAAAATTCTTGGCATACTTCTAATTAAAAATAGATTCTTTACAAGTTCAAGACGTAGATTAAAAATGAATCTTGTGTCATAAGAATTGTAACTGGTTATCCAATTGGTAAACCATTGTTGGAACATCGTGCTTGTCAAACTACGGAGAAATACCAGAAGACTCTGAGCATTAATACATATTAGCTCAAGAAACGTTGGCAGAAGCTCAAAAAAATGTCCATAGGAAGAAGTATTGTCGACAGTTCTTTAGTTTCTCGCATTGGGTAATTTGCTGGTAGTTCGCATAACGTATCGGGCCAATAGTACATGTTCAGCAATTTTTAGAAGACTTAACGATTTGCGCTAAAGACAAATTCAAAAGTACCATGTTGTGGTTTCTTCAATTAAATACGGTTGTGTATTGGTGTAGAAACGTAAGCATAACTAGTCACCTCAAAAATGTATTCTATCCTAACTTAAAAAATAGTGAGCTAGCCACGATGAATACTCAGGATGAAAATTATGTAATCAATATCAACCTCTCTGTGGATGAGGCAGTTAACACTATTTGTGGTAGATAGTATTCGAAGCAAAAAAATGTATGTGAACTACTTCGAATTCGGCCCAAATTTTGAGTTCAACCCATTTTTTAGTTCGGTCAAAAAAAGTAATTTTTTCCCAAAATTATCAAAAAAAAAAAAAAAAAATTTTTAAGGGATGCCAAAATAGCATAGTGTTAAAATTTTGTATATAAGATAACATACATATATAAATAATATATACATATCGATATATATATATATATATAGAATGTAATATATAATATATGTATATATATATACATATATATGAATATATGTGTATTGTATACATAATACATGTACCGTATTATTTATTTTATTACTATATTTTTTGTAATATTACAATAACAAATAATTTAAATCAAATTTAGATCCACTTAAGAACTTGAAAATAGTTACGTAGGTATATATAAAGATTTTATTTTAGATAATTTTATTTGAATCAGTCTGTATATTATATATATACATTATATATTTAGAAAACGCAAGCGCACAATGGCTTATTGCCCAAGAAAAAGCTCTAAACTTCAAGAGCAAATGATGACAATTAACCCACGATATACGACTTTATATATATACATATATATATATATATATATATATATATATATATATATATATATATATATATATTCGGAAGCTTTTTTTCAGTTATATGATAGACTGTGACACTGTACTAGATTTTTTTCTCTTGCTTGCCGCGTGTAATACTTTTAACAGAATATATAGAACAATTAAATCTAGTGAATTTTCAACGTTTCACCAGTACACAACAAATAAAATTCAGGGTATAGTTTAAGATTAGAATATTTTTTGAATAGTTGTATTGATAAAAATTCCGTACGATATAGTATATAATTATATAAAATATATATACATATATATATATATATATATATTACTCGTAAGAAATTTAATTTCAAAACTACACAATCTTTGTCTTTGGTAATGAAATTTTACGTAACGCACTCACAAATTATATATATTTTTATTTATGGATTATATATTTATATGTATAAATATATTTTATCCATAAATATATATACATATATATATATATATATATATATATATATTTATATATACATATATATATATATATAAATTAGTGTACATAACACTGAAAAAAGTAATATTGCATAACTTCAGCGATGTAAAATTTATACATAATTTTTTTTAAAAAAATTTGTCTTCATATCTGATTAAGAAAAAATTGTTACAAAGTGTTAATATTGAATATAAATTAATTAATTACAGAAAATGCTATTCAGTTCACTGTTAGAAGCTGCACAAAATTCACCTTTTAAATGTCCCATTCCAACAGCTCATTGCGAAGCAATTAGTAAGGATACAAAGGCATTAAAACCACCAACAAAAATTATAGCTGCTGCTTCAGCAAATACTGAACAAGGTGTGTTTATTGATGTTATATTATATTAACAGAATTATATAATATATTTTATATATATCTTAAGATTCTTGTGCATTTGGATCTACAAAGTATTTTCTATTATGTGGTCTTGGAGGTATAATATCTTGTGGTACAACTCATACAATGGTAGTGCCATTAGATTTAGTTAAATGTCGCTTACAAGTTGATCCAGCTAAATACAAAAGTGTATTTACCGGATTTAAAATAACTTTAGCCGAAGATGGTATTAAAGGACTTTCAAGGGGATGGGCACCTACATTCATAGGATATTCTATGCAAGGATTATGTAAATTTGGTTTATATGAAGTGTTTAAAGTATTTTATTCTAATGCAATTGGCGAAGAGAACTCGTATTTGTACAGAACTGGTTTATATTTAGCTGCATCTGCTTCAGCAGAATTTTTCGCAGATATAGCTTTATCACCCATGGAAGCTGCAAAAGTTAGAATTCAAACCATGCCTGGTTTCGCAAATACTCTTCGTGAAGCATTACCGAAAATGTCACAGGAAGGAATGTCAGCTTATTATAAAGGTCTTGTACCATTGTGGATGAGGCAGATTCCATATACTATGATGAAATTTGCATGCTTTGAGAGAACTTTGGAGCTGCTATATATGTAATAATTGATATATGAATTTGAAAATGAAAATTAATTATTATTTTTTTTAAATTAGATATGTTGTACCCAAACCACGAGCAGACTGCACAAAAGGTGAACAATTGGTAGTTACATTTGCTGCGGGTTACATTGCAGGTGTTTTCTGTGCTATTGTTTCACATCCTGCTGATACAGTTGTATCTAAATTGAATCAAGCTAAAGGAGCATCAGCATTAGATGTTGCTAAGCAACTTGGTTGGTCAGGTATGTGTATAACTTTTGTTTATAAATTATATTCCATATATATTTAATTTTAAAAATTTTAGGTTTATGGGGAGGACTTATGCCACGTATAGTTATGATTGGTACACTGACTGCTGCTCAATGGTTTATTTATGATGCTGTTAAAGTATTCTTCCGTATGCCAAGACCACCACCACCAGAAATGCCTGAATCTTTAAAAAGAAAATTGGAAGCTGCACCTAAGTAAAAATTTAATATTTATGCAATATTTGAGGATGTTTATTGTGAATTATATATAATAAAAAAAATATGCTAGCATAAAGGCAATTATTTGTTTTATTACAGTAATAAAATTTAAAAAAATAGTTAATTTAAGTTTTTGTTTGAATGAAGATGAAAAGAACTAAATTCGGGGATTAAATGACTGACTGTCTTGAAAGATGCGTTAATAAAAATAGCATAATATTTTACTATTAAAAAATGAAAAATATTATTAAAAATACGAAATACAAAAAATTGAAACTAATTGCATAATCACAGCAAGGTGTGGCAAATAAAAGTTTAAAATATTGATTTCTTTCAAAAGTATGTAATAATGTAATCAATATTTATGCTATTCTATAAAACATTATAAGAGTGTACTATAACTATAAGCTATAACATACAACTGTCATTACTCAGAATTTATATTAATAAGAAAATCAATTAGCTGCTAGAAAATGACAACATTCGCAGATTAGATTGAAAAACAATAATAAATTTAATCTGCAGGAACCAACCTGATCATACTGTGGCCGATTGGAATTAGACTGCATTTAATAGATAAAAATTATATTATTTTCTTCGTAATCAAATTTCTTAACACATGTGACAAAATATATAGTATTTTATATAATATGTATAAGTATATATATATTGCTATTTCAGTTTTGATTGCCAATTTTCAGTTCGTAATCAGGTCAAGGTCATTTATTTCTGCGATAAAATTACTTAATGATCCAAAACCTTGAATCAGTATGAAAAAATCAATTAGGTCAAAGTTTCCCCCAAAGCAATTCGTTTTTTCCGCAACAGTAGCGGCGGGAATTATTCTCGAATTTTAATTTATTGACGGCATATGGACATGCTCACACGAATTCCAAAAACTCGTGATTTTGAAACGATTTTTTCGCGGCGAATAATCACTCCTGAGTCGAAGGATTCGTTAGAAGTGAATATGTACATACTCTACTTTCATGTGAATAAAACAAACAACACACATAACGCATGTTGGGTGTTATTTTCGACGTTGAGATTAGAAATGCTAAGTAATTATTTCGATTTTATACTAAAAAACTGGAATAGCCAGCTAAAATGCGTATTGGAGGCAGTTGAAATATTTTTTTTAAATATTTTATTGGAGAATCATAAATTTCTTTCTAAAATCCATTTTTTAATATTGCATTATGCTATGCATATTTACGAAATTAGTACCTCAAAAATTATTGCGGGAACTCTCAATTATTCAGTTTTTATTCACTTAAATATGAAATATACTCCCCATTTCAAATATATGTATATCTATCTCAGTTATTTGTCAAAAACTAAATAAGATATTATATGGGATCCGCTTAATCTAAGCTTAGCTTAGAGACCCGTTTGTATTTTTCATTCCAAAGTGTCCAAAATTAGTGATAAATATAATTTAAATATTATTTTTAAAACAAAATATTAATTCGCATTCTTATTTTTGTGATTTTGTTTTCTATACGGAACTTTGCGTGGCTTTTTCTTATGAAGTATTTTTTCTCCGCTACGACAAAAATCAACACAAATTTGTCAATTTTTCCGTTCTGCAGTTAGTCTTAACGCAAGTTACTCAGACCCAATAATTAAAACGTGCGTTAAGCCGTAGTAGACAGGCTCGCAAGTTTCAAGATTGCGTTTGACATATATGTAAAATATTAATTTATAGCTACAATTAGACTTATCAATTATCTTATCATATATATATTTTATATTATTTCAATTAATTTTTTTACAAACGAAGACATAATTAGTTCGATATAAATTTATAAATTTGTCAAAATGCTCAATTTAGTTGTCAAAATGCTCAATGTTTCTCGTTTCGCCGCGAATGTTTGCGTTGAGTTTAATTTCGACACATTTTATATTGGTTTTTGACGCAATTTGAAGCGCATCTACGTTGCTTGTGTTGAGATTAACTGGGTTATAGCACTTTATCAACTGACTGATGGATGTCTGACGCACTGAGTTTTATAAAATTTTCTGAGTCTGATGTCTGAGTTTTATTAAATTTCAAAATTTTCATAAGAAATTTAGTTTGAAGTTGATTGCTAAATGTATAAGATAAATTATTCATTTTTCTATTAACACCGAAGTATATATTTTATATTTAATATGTATTGTATTACTTGGAATTTATGTTAATTTATTATTATATTCTTAAATAATTTCATATTTCGTTGATGACCGACCAACCCGATTAGTCTGCAAAATCACAAAAATAAGTTGGCTTCATTTCAATTTGAAAATTTGTTGTAAACTCATGTAAAAAGTTTATGAACAATTGGTTAATAAACCCAGTTATTGCTAAAAAGAATGGATTTAGTAAATTATATAAATACATAACAGGCTTTTAAGAAGCAAGTCTTTACTCGACTCGAATGCTCTTTAATTTTACAATTACATATTTAGAGTAAAATAACATAAATATAAATATGTAAGCTTATAAACCGGAAATTAATAATGACAGGGATTATTATCAATTTCCAGATTTTTAGAATTACAACAAATATCACTCATCTATTAAAGATCTCCTAAATTAATTATTTAAATTTTCAATTGGTTATTTAAATTATAACAAAACAATAGCTTTGTTATTCTAATTAATATTAAGTTACTTACCTAAGCGTAGCTCTCCAAAATTTCCACATCCTATTTTTTTTCCAACACGGAAATTGGGGCCAACCATAAGCACTCCTGAAGAAGAACTTACTGAATGTCTACCAGAATACATATTGTTCAACTACTAGTTATTCTATTTACACCAGGTATGCTATCCACTTAATTTTACCTGTGGAAGCAAACATTTATTAAATTTATGCAATAAAAATGATATTTGAAATAATGTCAAAATAAATAAAATAAATAAATTAAATTAATGAAATATCAATAAATTAAATTAATGAAATGTTTAATAAACCGAGAATATGTGATTTACTAAATATTTAAATTCCGAACAGTCGAAACTGATTTATAAGAATACAATTATTTTAGATGAGCAAATAATTTGTGATTTGCATTTGTTTGAGAAAGATGTAGACACAAATTAAAGTAAGCAATATTGTTGCTTTGACACTTCCATTGGTTTTATATATATTTGTAGAAACTGTGCAATCTGTGTTGTACAATTAAATATTAGAGAAACGTATCCAGCTATATTATATACTTAATTACGATATAAAATAGAAAATTTTATTTTCCGAGGTATTAGTTCAATGCAAATTTAAAGGTTTGACCCGCTTGAGAATGTAATAAGATGATTGGAGCAAAATATTACTAATATTCATCAATTTAAATGTAGCTTCACAAAACATTATTGAAAATTGGGCTAATGATGTTGCAATATTCAACTATTTAAATACATGGCCTACTTCTTATATTGCTGAAGTTGTGAGTGAGATTTGGCTTTGTCCAGAATTTACCTCAACTTGATATGGATAGCTGTATCTATTCGCATATTCTCGAAGTTCGTGTTACATTAGCTATCCATCTAACAAGTTCCTGCATCATTCACGTACAATAGAGACGACACCCACTTCTGATCTTTTCAAAACCTTCAAAGTTATAATCGCTTTTCTTTATATTTTGAGATCGGCTTCTGGTTCCCATTTTACTTTTTGCTAAAATACCAACATCATCACCTACAGCATATTAGGTGATGAGCTTACCTACAGCATATTATAGTACGAGTTTAAAAATGACGATGCTAGAGTATTGCCTTTCTGACTCCATTATATAAACTGAATGAACCTGATAAGTATTATCAAAATCTTGCTTGAACTGTATGACTAATAGACAAAAATCCGTCTTTGCTTTATTATAGTTCGATTTTATGTTTTGGTAGTTTTTAAACTATCCAGCAATACATATACAATGACGTACTATAAAAATCGTATTTTATTCCGGCTCTTGTTTCTTGAGCTGAGCAATTGAAATATTGACTCGAGATCATATTTATAAATTTTTCTCTTCTTCTGAAAAAAAGATCTCAATTTTTTTGTGTTCACTCGTAGTTGCTAAGCCTTATTTTCATTTTAACTTTGAATATTATCTGCTGCAATCTTCTTATATTTGATGCATTCATCCCACTGGCATTTTTGTTTCTTTTTCAATTTACATTACAGACATATTTCTTCTATAATCCAGTTGCTGCATCGATATCACTGTAAAAAAACAGTAAGTATATGAGGATTTAATAATTGATTTTAATCGGGTTTATTGAAGCGCGAATATTTTCTTTCACCAGTTCATTAGCATTTCATACATTTAACCCGAATGCGACAATAATCTCCTATTAAAAGTTTAACTTCGATATCCTTTATATTATTACAGGTTCATTAGTAGAGTTAACAATTTAGTTTCTTATTATGTCTGGTTTTTAACAATACGACCAAATAGAGAACCAGATTTCTGAACTTATAACAGTTATACCAAGAGTGATGTAGTTATATAGGATAACAGTTCCTCCAAGTACTTCTTCTTTGTTCTTTGTAACTCGAGATTTGCGGCGGAAACGGTGTAAAATGAGCTCTTCTGATTAAGAAAATTAGCAAATAATAATATTCGTAATGATTTATGTTCATACTTTTAGTAAATTATAGCTCACAAAAAAATAGAAAAATTAATTATCTTGACCTCTTGACGATATAAATATTTATTATGTATATTGTATATAATTGTCAAATGATGTTGATAAATATATTTCTTTAATGTAAACTAATCTTTAAAGAGTATTATAATTGCGCCAAGAGCAAATACTGATCCTTCTAGTAGTTGCATATACTTCGGTTGCACCGAGTTAGGTAATTTTTTTTATAATAAGTATATAAACTAAGACAGAATACCAAATACAATTAAAACATAATGTGATATAATTGTATTAATAGTAAGTAATAATGATTAAAAAAATTTAAAACAAATTCATTGACTTGTTAAAATCTTCAGTTGATTTACCATTTAATGGCTATAATAACGACCCTTTCGATATGGGATGGTACATATATATATTTCGCCTTAAAAATTAACTTTCATAATAAATTATATTTCCGAAAACACGACTTTATAGTTATTTTATTTATATCAAAGTTATATATATTACAGCTAGAAATATTATATTCTTAGAATTTCTTAAAATTTGTTAAAAAATACGAATGATGAAATTATAATTTTTGCAGTTATCGATTGGAACCCATAAAAATTTTAAAATTTAGACTGAGTTTTATTCAAAATTATCTTGGTTATTATCAAGATACGAGGAATAAACAAACCGACCAAGTTAAATAGTTGAACGAGCTAGTAATTTTTGGATATATAATTCTAAGTTAGTAAACAAGTTTTCACTGGTGTTAATTAAGATTGGCGTAGTAATTAGAGAATTAAATCTTACCCCTTAGTAAACCCAGAGGAGTAATAGTTTTTGCAATTCTTGTCATAAACTAAATCGTAAAAAGTAGATGGATAGCAAATGTACAAGATCCAGATTTACTCTAGGTTTAAAAAAGTAATGTATCTTTAAAGGTTTTGTTAACACAGGTTAAGATATATTATATGTACATAAGATACAATGTATATATCAATATATCTACATAATTATACATAATAATTTACATTTTTAGTCGATTATTGATTAAAAATATATATTGAAAATATAATACTAAAGACAAAAAGAAAATAGATTAAAATTGCATACAAGTTGTTTCATCAAATAAATATTTTTCTAGAAAAGCAACCAAAATACAATCTATGTTAAACAATTATAAGAAATTATTTCTGGAAAATTTAATAAACAAAGGTCATATATATACAGTAGTTTACATAATTAGCTATTTCTATATTTTTTATTTAGCAATTGGCATTATTTACTTAGCAATTGGCATATATAAAATTTATAAGAATCTAAATTTTAATAAGTTGTAACTATTAGATGTTGTTGCCAAATAATTTTAATTTAAAAGCGTTCAAATTTCTTTTTTATAAGAAAATAAGATATCAGTACTGTTCAACTAGCATAGTAAATTAATTTTATTGTGATGTATACATATTGTGTTTGCTGCGGTAATTAAAAATATGTTTTTAGTAAAACTAATTTGATAAGTTATAAAAGTAAATATTTTACTTAAAGTATTTATTATCAGGATATGTTGTAATCATTATGTTGTATCATCAGTGCCAGTAAATGTGTTTAACTTTATAATTCTTTAAAGCTTGTTTATATTCCATAGTGTGATTTCAACTTGCTCCAATAATTAGCTAAAATCTTTTCCTTAATATAATTTGGGTAATATAATAATGTAGTTAATTTCAGCTTAAAACAACTTGTTATGTACTTCCTTGTAAATTTTAGGATTTTTGAGTTAACTTCATGTTGACATTTAAGGTTTTTAACTTTAGAACTTTAATTTTAATAACTGTAGAAAGATTTCACAACATGTCAACTGTAGTAACAATTTACAGAAATTATCTGTCTTGACTGGCGGCAATCACATATATACATAATTTTATTTCGCCAGCACACTCTAATATTTTATGTTTCTAACTATATTTTTTATTATTGGTTGCTTTTAAAATAACACATTTTATATTAAAACTTCATTATATAAACAAAACAACTAAATATTCATTGTTTAAACTATTTTATATATGATTATTTTTTATTAAATGATTGCATTAATATTTATGATGAAAATATATTGGAAATTCATGAAAACAAAAACTATAGGTATTTGATTAGATTACAGGGCATTTTTTAATTTTTAATAAAGTAAAAGATACACCACTTCATGAAATTAAAAGATAAAACAATAAAATTCTTATTAATTTTTCAGCTTTTTGGTTTCCGTTCTGTATTAGTGTTATGCATAACTTGAGATTAATGTATTAACTTGGAATATGTTCAATTTACCTTTTTTAAGAAAGATGTTAAAAACAATTAAGTTTTACTGCAATTTCAATTTGTGTACAACATTTCATTTATAGTTTTACTTTATTATTTATACCGAGCTATAATTTGTATTTTAATAAACTATATCTTCAACAATATTTATTTGGCGACTGTGACTGCGATTATAAAATAAATGACATATTCAATAAAAAAAAGTGACAGTCTCAACCCTATTAACCAAACTCTATATTTAAAAAAACAGTATTTGAAACGCAAATTGAATATTCAACTTAACTTTTAGTGGCCTATTAATCTGTCTAGTCTATCTCGTCTTACTATTGGTGCGTCTATCTACACATGACATAAATTTATTCAGTTTTTCAGTGTTACTAAACTTTTTTAAAGAATTTTTTTAAAAAAAACTGCTTATTATTTTATGCCTGTCAAATTATTTCGAAAATCTGCTAAAATTAGTATATTATAATACCGAGAGTGAAAGAATACTAATATCTTAGAGTAAATTTAATCTAAGACTAGTATACGGATTTTTCTAATTTCAATTTTTGTTTCAGTCAAATCAATACGATGAAATAATTTATAAAAAAAACTCAGCTGGTATTTGACGCATTGACTTTCAAGTTAGCAAAATTTACTTCCAAACAAGATTGGATCGAAAATCCGACTTAGCTATTACAGTAAGGAGGAAAACAAGTAATAATTAAAAATAATAATGGGGCCCATGCCACATTGATTGCTCAATCATGGCTTCTCTACACACGACACATGCAAATTGCACATTCTTCATTTAATTTTAAATTTCAATCATGTTAGACGCTGCGTGTATTGCAATTATAATCGCTGATAATCCCTTCACTTAGCCACAAAACTGGAAAACTTTTACATAGTTCCAAGAATTCGTTCCAAAATTTCATGTTTACAACTTTCGGCAGTTTTTTATACACACTAGCTACTAGTTTACCACACGAAAATAAATTTTAAATGAGTTATTTCACCACACATTATACATGCATGCATGCACAAACAAAAAAATATCAAAAATTTTTGAAATCACACAATCAGCATGTGCTACCACACAATCAACACCATACACGGTCAATCTGCATGCACAATCACGTGATTGCGCATGCATGCATGTGTCGTGTATGAGCCCTATAAGTTGTTTGTTGAAGGCAACCAACGAATTAGAAATATATGGAAGGAGCATAAAGTAAAATAAATGAAGCCTGTCTGGGTATATTCCTCTCTTTCTTAGCTCGTCAAATTGTCAAATTTTATATTTGACATGTCAGGGACAGATTAAGTTTTCGTCCAATTGAGGCTGGCTCCTAAATATATGCAAACATATAATTTAAATTGATTTATTATAATATTTGTATTATTTTCATGAATTTCATAAGTTTTAAAGAAATAAAATATAAGTTTTTTATGTTTTAAGTAAATGTTTTATTTAAATATATTATTTTAGAATTTTTATTGTAAATTGTATATTTATTAAAAAATAGAATCTTAATAAAACTTAGAACTATAATGAAACTTAATAACTACAATTTATGAAATAAATTGAATTAATTTAGGGAACTGGATTAAGTTAGCAATAACTGGAAATACTTCTTCGCCATAATTTTCCGCACCAATTTTAACAAAATCTTCAATATTTTCTGTATTATAATTGTATTGCTGAAATTTAAAAATAAAAATTTATAAATATAGACAAATATTTTTAAAAATAACTAAATTTACTTACGTTTGAGATTGGCATAGCATTTTATGTTATAAAATATTTATTTTGACCAAGCCTTTTCAGGTACTTGGGTTCAAAATGTGCAGAACATATTGTACTTCTTTCTCTAATATTTGGAGTCCCATACGGAGTACTAATATTATAAATCCACTTCTGTTTAACATCCTTATGAAGTGGAAATCTATATAAAAAAAAAAAACAAATAAATTTACAATTAATCAAAATAAATTATTTTAACTTAATAATAATTTAAACATAACTCTTTGAATAAAAGCCGACCCTGGCATACAAAATATTAGCTGATCTAACCTAACATAATTATCTGTATTGAATTTAAGAAAAATGTAAAATTATCAATAAAAAAAAATAGTTTTAGTAATTTTGTACAGATATTCAGATAATTTTATTATTTATTAGGAAAAATTCAGTGAAATAATTAACTAATTAACATACCTGTGCATAGAAACCATTTTTTCAATATTTATATGTTTGGAACAATACACCTCTTTTTCCTTACACATAAATTATAATTTTCACTCATTTTTAGTCTCTTCATAGTTTTTTTTAATTATTTAATTGAACACTAATGTTTTTTAATTCAATAATATTTAATTTCACTAATTTTTTTAAAACACAACCGTTTGTTTACAAATTCTTAACCAAATTTATTTTGACAATTCGACGAGCTAAGAAAGAGAACTACCAATTTCTTGGCTTCATAAACACTTTTTCGATTTTATGAAAAATCGTGTGAACCAGAAAGAGATAGAAAATTTGTGCTCCTTCCATATATTTCTAATTCGTTGAAGGCAACAAAGAAGATATTGTTCAGACCACTGAACGAACAAAGTGATCAGACCACTTGGTGATAATAGTGTGAAATAAACAAACAATATCCCACGTCTAATAGTATTTTTATATCTATCTGGAGTAAAAAAACCATTTGGATCGAAGCTATCGAAATGCTGTTGTTATAATCTGTCAACTATGAAGTTCTAATAAGAATTAAATCCGTAACTACAAATATAATTTTAAAAAGTTCAGCCGGTTTTGTAATGCATCAATGTCCGGTTGCATTAACATTTACGTCAATGCCCGATTTCCAGAACTTGTTCCAAACCCCAGCATAAATCCTATAACGTCATGGATACACCTTCGATATATTATTTGTGCAACAGAGATTTTAGAACAGTGAATATCACCTAGGGTAGTGAGCCTTCACCGATTTTTCCTTGACTTAAGGCTTAAGCTAATTAAGCGCTTAAAAGTTTGATTTTCTTCTAATATATATATATTTTTGACGGTAGTCTAATAGAGTTGATCCATTGTTTTCAGTAAAAACGATGGAAGATTAATTGTCCACAATTCTCAGCTGAGGTATGACAAATCTAGACTTATTTGCATTCGAAATGAAACTTACCCTAATTTCTTTTCTTGTCACAGTGCCGGGATATATGATATCCTTGTTTTACCTTATTTAAGCTACATCCAAAAATCTTTTTCAGTTGTTAAAAAATAGCTAAAAATTGTTACAAAACTTAAAAATATAGTTAACAGATTATATATTTTACTTAAATTTAAATTTTATTTCAATATTCACTATTTATTAAATATTAATTAACTAAATTTAATATATTCAGTAATTCACATACCATGTGAAAAAACACGTTGGTGTGGGCACATTTGCGGTGTAGTATTATATGAAAATTAAATTATAAACAAGATAAATTTATTAAAAATTATATTTAAAAAAAGAGATCCACAATTGCATCTGCGCACGTCATTATTCTGATAATAATTCTTGGCATAAGAGACACCTACCTGCGCTATGGCTTTTAATTGCTGTAAGTGTCTGTGGTTTATGATTTATCTAGTTTCTATGAAATTTTCAAAAAAAGGTGTTTGGTAGTGAAGGATAGTGATTAGAAATCTATATTATATCACCATATCTGAGGTATATAGGCTTACCGAAAAACAATTCAATTGTTAGTATGGTATAGTATAGTAGTATGTCAGTATGAGGTGTTCCCGAAGACCTTCCAAAATAGCTCTGAGGTGTTTCCGAAGACCCTTTAAAGTAGCTCGGACTTTGAATGGGGGTTCATTAGGACCATGAGAAAAGGATGGTGGGCTAGTATCAAATGAAAGCTATTAATGAGTAGGTTACGAACCTAAAGGAGGAATAAATCGATTCTTTCGATTCATGCATATACGAAATAGTATTATTAATTTTAAACTTGTAAATTTGATAAGCGATTTTAGATTTGTAAATTTGATGGAAATAAGCGAATGACAAAAGTATTATCACTATTTTTTAAATTAACGTATTGTTACCAAAGGGAAGTATATGTAATATTTTTATTATGCTTTAGTTTAGTTAGTTCATATGAATTATTCATTGTGTAAAGTTGGTTCAAAAA
>OY987257.1:43984651-44167773 GCA_963920725.1 Rhamphomyia laevipes | reverse complement strand
GTCTGGTGGCCAATTATTTTAGTTAGATGAATAATTATCCTAAGACTTCTATGGTTTTAGAACTAATCTTATTAAAGCTTTATCTTGTGGATCTTGTGATCATATAGATTCAGATCTTTCAGTTTATGCTGATAATATCTAATATGAAGATTTATACTGAAATTTATATCTCCACTGATGCTCTTGCACTTCAAAAATGTGGAACAATAATGTTACATTCTCTTATACTATTTTCTCTATCACCGCGTGATTATTATTTCAATAGCGATTTAATTTTTAGATCGTTCGGAAATTAGGGGTCATTTACGATAGGATGAAACGATGGTCTACTAAAGAGTTACCAAAGTTGTATATATAACATTCTTAAGACCATGATGAAACGATAGTCTGATATCTCTCTTTTTGCTTGTTTTCGCAGATCCAAACAAATCATTTATTTCTTACCGGAACATCCAATTTACTTAGTGTAAATAAAAGATTACTTTTAATTTTAAAGATTAAGTTTTTATGTTTATTAAATTATTTATATATATGATGTGTAACAGCACACTACTGAGAATGACATTTATATTGAGTGTGTTGTCAAGTGTTGCCAGAAGGGCATTAGTAATAAGTATATAATGTGTTACCAAGGATACCTTACATCCCACTTCTTTGAAAGAAAAAAAAAATTACAATGAATATAAAATAACTTCATTTGGTTAATTATTTTGTTAATTGTTATTTAAATTAAAAAATTAATTAAGTTAATTATTTTGTGAACAATAATTGATCATTCATTTTTTTTTTATATATCAAGTCTGGATGGTGGTTTAACACGTCTTCCTGATCGAGTTGTATATGTATTTTGGTTAGTTTCAATAGCACGTTGACTTACATGTTCATTTGATATATTATCATTTGATTCAATGTTGTTTGAAATTGGTTGTTGTGTTGAAATTATTATTGCTTCATCAGGTATTTCAGGTATTATATTCGGATCATGACGTATAACCGCCTTTGTTGGTTTTATATTTGAAGAATTTCGACGATAAAGTTGACCATTTGGATCTTTAACCATATACGATCTATTATGTACTTGACTTTCTATTACAGCAGGTTCCCATTTTTTCTTTTTGTGTATTCTTGTTAAAATGTTGTCACCATTTTGAAATTGTTTCGGTTCAATACCACCTTTGTCAGCATATTCTTTTTGTTTATTTCTAATTTGTTTAAGATTACTGGTACATCTTCAACCGGAGATTTACTTGGTAACAGTGTTGCTGTAATTGTTGGAACTAACGATCGTAGATTTCTTGAATACATTCGTTGTGCAGGTGAACCTAATTTTTCTCTCGGTGTATTCATATAATTTAGTACACCTAATTGGTAATCTGAACCATCATAATAACACTTTTTTAAAATATTTTTAGATGTTTGAACTGCACGTTCTGCTAAACCATTACCTCTTGGGTGGTATGGTGAACTAGTTTGATGATTGAACTTCCAATCTTTACTAAATTTTTTAAATTCAATTGACGAATACTGTGGACCATTATCAGATTCTAGAATTCTTGGAATTCCGTTAGTTGCAAATACGTCTTTTAGAAATTTAATCACTTTACTTGATGTAGCTTCTTCAAGTTTTTGGAATTTAATATATCCAGAGTAACTATCTGTAACTACTACATAGTCATCACCTTGAAATTGAAACAGATCTGTGGCACCTATTTCAAAAGGATATAGTGGTATATTCTTTTCAACTATTTTTTCTTTATTATTGCTACGTTGATGTACTTGACATGACGAACATTTTTGTATGTAATTATAAATATCTATCTTCATTTTTGGCCAGAAAACATAGTCTTTAGCTCTTTCGACACAACCCACATAACCAAAATGTCCGCTATGAATATACTTAAGTATATCTGGTCGCATTTCAGTTGGTATAAGAGTTTTTTGAGCTTTATAAATTATACCATCATAAATTGATAATTCATCTCTAATATTCCAGTATTGATGAATTGTTTTTGGAATACTTTGTATATGATTAGGCCAACCATTTATTATGTACATTTTAAGAATTTTACATATTTCGTCATTTTTGGTTACTTTAGTAAGTCTAGATAATTCGTCATCAGATATAGATAAAATTGATTGTACTTGAAGTTCTTGATCTTCTTCATCATTTATATTAGCTGTGTTTTCACAATCTCTACTAAGTGGATCAGCTAAGTACATTTTGATTCCAGGTTTATATATAACTTCAGGATTATAGGTTAATAAACTTAAACGCATTCGTTGTAATCGAGCTGGTGAAGAATGTAGCGGTTTACGGAATATTGATTCCAGTGGTTTGTGGTCAGATTCCACAATTAACTTTTTGCCCCATACATATTCATGAAATTTTTCACAACCGAATTTGATAGCTAACGTTTCTTTTTCTAATTGAGAGTAACGCTTTTGACAATCGGTTAATGCTTTTGATGCATAACCTATAGGTTGATCATTTTGGAGTAGCACTGCTCCTAGCGCTGTAGAACTTGCGTCTACTTCAAGTTTTACATCTTCGTTTACGTCATAAAGTTTGAGAACTGGCGGTGTTGATAAAATTAATTTTAATTTATCGAAACAATTTTGTTCATTGGTTTCCCATAACCATTGTGTTGATTTTTTCAATAATGCACGTAGTGGTGCAGTTGTTTCTGAAAATTTTTTAATATATTTACTTAAATATGTAAATTTACCTAGCATTCTTTGTAATTCTTTACGATTAGTTGGAGATTTGAGACGATTAATTGCATCAGTTTTTTCTGGATCAGCTGTCATTCCATGTTGACTGATAATATGTCCCAAAAATTTGATTTTAGTTTGTTCAAATTTGCATTTATCTTTGTTGAGTTTCAAACCATTAATTTTTAAAATTTCCATCACCTTTTCTGTTGTTCGGCGTAGTTCATTTGTTGTACGACCATGTATTAATATGTCATCAATTGATATTTCAACTTTTGGTATTTTTGAAAATAATGAATTCATTGCCGCTTGAAACACTTCTGGTGCTGACGATATACCGAATGGTAGTCTTTTTGACTACAACTGGTATTGTTGTTTCCAGAGTTTCCATTCTACAGCCATATCTTTATCGTGTTCGATAATTAATGGCTTTGGCGGACGAGTGAACACTTCAGCCATATTTATAAAAACAAAATTTCCACGTGAAATATATATTGATATTTGTTTTATTTTTCCGGAAATTTGTGCTTAAATTAAAGATTGTTGATAAAAGATGGCTTTTAACAATTATTTTCTTTAATTTGGATGGGTTTCGGCACCATGTAAATAAAAGATTACTTTTAATTTTAAAGATTAAGTTTTCATGTTTATTAAATTATTTATATATATGATGTGTAACAGCACACTACTGAGAATGACATTTATATTGAGTGTGTTGTCAAGTGTTGCCAGAAGGGCATTAGTAATAAGTATATAATGTGTTACCAAGGATACCTTACACTTAGCAACGGGAAAGTGGTGTTTGTGTTAAGTACTGATGCATTTAAGACACTAAATTACTTAAGTAATATAAATTTATCAGGTTGTTAGGTTTATCCAGGTGACTCCAATATTAGACACTGGTCAAGTACTGACTTGACCTTGTATTTGTTGCTTTAATGAAACTGTTTTCCATAATTATATTCGTTAAGAAAAGGAATTAATTCATAGATGACTTAATTAGTATTCCCGTATAACTTAATCCACATTATTTGATTCATACATATACAGCAAATTTTATTTTCAAAAATAGCGCGTGAACAAATTGATGGCTAATCAGATGTATTTTATATTGGAATGACCATGAGTATAATGTAGGGAGGTAGCTTAAAATTAATTTATTTAAAAATATATTACCAAATAAAAAAAAAAAACAAACAAAAAATATATTTATTTATATTTCTCTTTAAAGTTTTAACAAAAATAGTATGTGGAAATTTGAACATAATTACTTCAGCTTCGATCCACTAGTTGGAGATTTGGAGATTGGACAACAATCTTTTCAGTGGAATGATGGAATATTTTCGATTACTTTAGGAAACAAAAAACCAGATGGATTTAGGTCAGCATATTTTCATCCTATGATAAGGTAATTGTATACTGCATGTATTTGATTTATTGATTAAGTTTTATTTTGGTATGCTCTTTAGTAATTCACAATTTGAAGTGTCGACAAAAATATTGAAAAATGAAACAAATTCTGCTAGAAGTTGGCATGGTCACGATTTTATGGTTTGTCTATAGATTATTGTATAGTAATTATATTTATATTATTTTTATTTCCAGCATTTAGGAAAAAGGGGTGATCTGAAGCAATCCACTATACATGCTTTTGATCCAACAACAAATATAATATTTTATGCAGAGATAATGAGAAATGGAATTGGTTGCTGGAATACCCAAACAGAGTTTTCTCCTAATAACCACGCCAGTGTGCAAAGCGATGCCTTAAGAATGATATATCCTAGTGATTTAACAGTAATAATATGCATTTTAATATAACAAATTAATAATTTCACATTTTTTATACATCTATTTCACTATATTTTTACATACATAATTTTTTTCAATTATTTATTATTATTATTATCAATTCAATTCACTTCAATATATTAGTAACAAAATATAAATATATTAATTTATATAATATTAGAAAAATTTAGAGTAAAAAATTAAAAGAATTTTCTTTTAATTAAATTTTAATGAAAGGCAAAATAATGTTAGATTCATGAGAAATTTAAAAAATCTATAAAGCCAATTATATTTCAAATTCACAAAATCTACAAATCCACTTATGTCAATGAATTTAGGTAATTTTTGCGATATATAAACAAAAAATATTTTGAAGTTTAAAATGATTGTGTTGTGAAAAGTATAAAAAATATATCGAAATATTTTTTATATAAAGTATATTAAACTGCCATTTTAATAAATATTTTTTCACAAACAAATAAATTAATATTTGATATAAAATATAAAATTATACAAATATACTATAGTTCACGTTTTTTTTAAATATTGTCTTTCAGTTGCTAAAAGCTAAAAATGTTTAGAATTTTATAATAGATATTTTAAGCATAAGAAATTACTATTATTGATAATTGAAAAGTTATTATTTATTATTAATTATTATTATATATAATATTATTTATTAGTATTATTATAATTATTTTTAACAGGTATATTATTATTGTTTTTATTCATTGACAATATTTTATCGTTTTAGGTTGATTCTGATGGAAATGTTTGGATGATGACAAATTCGATGCCACTTTTTATATACTCAAACTTAAATATCAATGAATTTAATTACAGAATTTGGAAGCAAAATTCAAAAATCTTATCAAAACATACAATTTGTGCCTGTTAAATTCTCATTCAATTTTATAATTTTATATCTATTAATTTTGTTTTCTCGTTTAAATTAAATATTTTTTTATGTAAAAGTAAACTAATTTTTTATTAAAAATATGAAATTTACGTTACTAAAATGAGAATAAAATTTTTTTTTCTTATTAAATTAAAAAAAAATAGAATTTTGAAAAATCTTCAATTTCATGTTTTATGTTTTCATTTTCACAAAAATATGTAAACCGTCTACAATATTTAAACCGTCCATTATATTTATTCCTAAAAAAATTTTTTGAGTATAAATATGATGGACGGTTTAAATATCAATATATTTCCAATGAATATGTTGGTATGTAGTTTCAATGAATGAAACTCTACTTGAAAAGTCGCCTCGCATGTCGCATTTATCAGTCGCGTTGTACAACTTTTCAATCGATAAGTCAAAATGTTGTCTGAATATCAGAATCAAATACAATAATTGGATTTTGTTCATACTATCGCATACAATAACTGTCAATTTTTACTTTGACACTACACGATTTTTTTGATATTTGAGTATAAAACCAAATTGATATATATATGTGAAGGAAGTTTTAAATTTAGAAAGAAAAAAGGAAAACATAATGATTTGTATGTATTTTATGCGATTCGCTAACACTTTGCTTATACAAACTGATTTTATCTGTTGAAAAAAATGTCTTCGGAAATAATTAAAAAATTAGAAAATAAAACATTAAAACATAACCTTTTTTGTCAATTATGTATTGTGTTATCTACCGAAAATGGCTGCAGTGCTACTACATGCCATTATAAAATAATAACAGAGTTTAAAACGAAATAAAAGCGGTTCCCATACGAAATACTTTTGTGATAATCAAACTTAATATTTTATAGCGAAAGTTTTATTGCTTAGAGGGAGAACAAATGCAAAAAAAAAAAGATTCTACTGAACGGGATTTTCTCATTGTGTCTGTCGAACCTCGAAGCACCTTACTTCCCTATTGACCTTATATAATCACTACCGAACATATAGTTTAGTTATTCATATATTGCCAAAGTTTCTTTAATTAAATTTTTTGTTGCACGATTTTTGGCAACCACTTCAGCTTCAGCCTGGAAAATTATTGATTTGATCTAATCGCGAGTTGTAAGTTCAGTTTATCAAAATAGCAGTAGATTATAGATTCCTCCTGAGCCTCAACCGTCAGCAGCGTTGCCAGATCATATTGTTTGAAAATCTTGTTAATGACAACAAAAAATCTTGTTTTCCGATAGAAAATCTTTTTTTTAATAATAACTAAATATAAGTAATGAAACTATCGTACAAAAGCAAATATACAAAAGTTTTTTTTTTTTTTTTACTAATAATCGGTTTAATAATCTGTTTAATTAGAAAATACAATATATCAATGGAAAATGGAAAAATTATCTTAACAACAAAAATACCTATTAAATTATTTACAACTGATAAAATTGAGCTCAAAATTTTTAAATATAGTTCATTAACTGGGTCATTTAAATAATTTATTTTCGCGTTTTCAAGCTTGTCCACATTAGCAGCGAACACAAAATATATTTATAACAGATTCTAAAGATAACCACCTTGTTTGAGAAGAATGTATAATTTTCTTTGGTTTTTCATTTAACAAGATTTGTATTGCTTGCAATTGTAGCAATGTAGTTAGCTACATTTTTCACAATTGTAGCATTAGTAATTAATTAATTACTAATTATGTAATTATAAATTTCGGAAATAAATTCAACAAATAATGATTTAATTTTAAAATCTTGCAAAATCTTGTAGATTTAGTTAAAATCTTGTAATTTATCATAAAATCTTTAATCTTGCAATAGATGAAAAAATCTTGCAAAACAAGATTAATCTTGCAATCTGGCAACGCTGACCGTCAGGGAAAATAACGAAGGTTTTACAATAACGGTTCCTTTTTTCCACTCATTCCTTGACTGTTATTTCCATTCTTGAAATAATCATTGATTTTTTTTTCTTTCCAATTCATAATAATGTTCTCCATTCAATATAAATTCTATTATACGTATACCACGTACACGGATTGTATCTTGAATTCCCAAATACAAATACGGAACTTGAACTTCTTTTTAAGAAGTCGTGTATGAAGTCGTGTATTGTAGCCGCCTCTTTAACATGTATGTGAATCCGTTGAATATTTAAAATTGTGTTCAATGCTATTGCATTGTAGATGTGCTATAATTGTTTCCGTTAACTCATTTATAAATATTAAGTTTGATTCTTATCTAGATATATACATAAATATAGTCAGGATAAGACCCGACTTTTTCTTGTCACACTTCTTCAAGTCCAGAAAACTTCCATAGCCTTGTCTGCTTTCTGTTCCAGATAGTATTTCTAGTTTAATGTCTTGTCTAGTATAAGACCCAGAAATTTAACCAGATTTGCTCCAAAAATTCTTGTATTATTTATCATTGGGAGGTCTTAGCCCTTCTTCTAGAAAAAAGCCATACCTCTCTTTTCTCCAGGTTTCGTCGTAATACATTTCTTGTAATCCAGCTGCATACAATCATTAATACATTTTTCATAAGCTCGTTGTGGGTAGTTGTCTTATCCAAACCTGTTTCGATAACCCTTGGAACACCTGTTTTCCATAACTCTTTCTTTCGATAGTCCTTGCAATAGGTTATCTGCATTAAGGTGATAGTATAAACATAGTGATAGGATTAATAAAATATCAGATGTGATAGTGTAAACATTCTAGAGTGATTTTGTACAGAATTAATTATTTTTGAATTGAATGTATGACTTTGTACAAAATGAAATCGACAGATTTACTTTTGCAATATACATGTTCGTATAGAGAGGGCGCTGAGCTCGGTAAACCAATCCTTATCTCTTTTTCTATTACTCTGTACTTTGTTTTAAATATGACATAGATTTTACTTATTGGTAACTATGCGTCGTCAAAGGCATATTTATTCCTTGTTTTGCAATTAAGATAATCTTTGATTCATGATTTACTACAAACTTCATGTTCTAATAACTCCTATTGCGTATATGTTTTAGGAAGGATTTTCTTTATTTTGGTCCTTTCACTTACAGTGCAAGTATAGTACACTTGTCTACTTGCTCAGTAAATTGTCCCCAAGATCACTTGAAGATTAACTATTAATCACTTAAGGAGTATTTACTTTCTTTGTTATAATCGCTTTCATGACAGTAGGACTTTCAGATTTATAGTTTCTTGATGTTGCTAGTACCTCCATCTTTCCACTGGAGGGTGTGTTACGATAATGTTCATCATGACAATGTGTTCAAACCATCGCTATTTAGATGAGTTTAACAATATCAATGTATCTTTAAAGTTTACACAGCTTAAATTTTATCTATATAGATGCCACCATAAATTTTGCGAAGAATCTTTCATTAGAAAATACCTAGTACTCTCTTATCATTATTTTTAACATCTAGTTCTTTGTACCTACAGTTTAAGTATATTCCATTTTTATCTAGATAAGCATGTGTTCTCGGCTTTAGACCTTGTAAAATACTGTGTACTTTCTAATAAAATTTTCGAACTTTATTTCTGTTCTTTAGATTGCCTAATGATAGCATTTCATAGTTTTCAAAGGTCGCTTTTTCGGAGAAAACTAGCATTTTCTTCTCTTTTATTCAATGACTTCTTCCATGCCACAGCTTTGGCCAGGTTTACTGAAGCAATCATTGTCGAACCAGTTGTTTCTCTAAGTGGCCTGCGACAACGAATAATTCCATCAGTAGAGAATTACCCTTTATATTTTTATGTCTGTGCGTATATATTAACCAATTCCTTTTTAACATATGGTTGGGATTGGGATCCTTAACCATTCTCCTCCTATCCTTTGGTAGTGGGGGATGTGCCGAGTCGTAGGGTTTATGATTCTAAATGGCCACCTTCCTTACTTGGTAAGCTTAACTAGTCGCTCTTCCTCCCGGAAGGCCTAACCTGTAGACTTTGACTTTCCTCTTGGCGTTGGGAGTTTCCTCTTACTATGAGCGTATTATATGTACATTTGTTGCATGCTGTACAGGGATAAAGCGTTTTGCTCCCTCTCTTATTAGTAACCGAATCTAGATTACCGTTTAGCACCGCATAAGACGCTATAATGCTGTTTTGCCCCTACGAACTACGAACTCTGTCGCCGTTTTTTAGAGCTTTTACTTGTCAATATACCGGAGATTAGTTGTCAATATACCGCACATTTGCTGTCAAAATAATCTGTTAAGAGCTATGTATGAAATTCAAAACAGCTTTCAATTAGCAACATTTTTGTGACAGTGTCGTAGTCAGAATTTTCTTTTTTTGAGGCACTTATTATTTCAGACGGAATTATTTAAAAATTTATATTTTAGATTTCCTAATGATATGGAAACCTAAATTATATGATTTTTTGAAGTAAATATGTTGACAGAATATTAGAAACAATGCAACATGCCATGTTAATATTATTATTTATTACAAAACAACAATAAAATATTTTTTATTAAGAAATATAATGTTATGTATTTCATTTTCATTACTCATTTCAAAAATATAAAATATTTATTCAAATCTATCATTTGGTTATTAAATTAATAAAAAAAAAGCTTTACTAAAATAAAATGAGCTTTTCTTAAATAAAAAGAGCTTTTATACACTACTTTCAGTTTCTGAAGCCGTCACTATAAATAACATCTCTTTTCCCCCCCACAAAAAACGGTGACACGATTTTATCGATATAGCGTCTCCTGTATATTTACTCTAAGGGTATATTATATAAGCAGCAGAGCAGGAGTTGTATTCGCTAAAGTAATTTGTGATTTGTGACAATTGCTTTGCTTATAACGAAATAACAGCGGTTTACTTACGAAATACTTTTGTGATAATAAATAAAAATTTCCATTTAAAAGCATAATAGTCTTTGATAATATAATTTACAGGATACGCTATAACAACTAAAAAGTGAAGTCGTTTTCTGTGGGGAGAAGACTGAAATTTGGTGAAAGCTCTTGACAACTGTCAATTATAATTTTATAGGGACGGCGTCAGTGAAGTTTTGAAAAGCTTTTTACAAATTTGGAAAAAGCTTTTTCTATACTGAAATAATTGTATCTGAAATAAATATGTTTTTTATTAATTATAATTAAAATAAGATATTTATATTAGGTATATGAAATTCGTTTATTATGGATTTTTTTTTAATATTCAAAGAAATTGAATGAAATTTAATAAAATTCTTACATTTCCATAAATAAAATAAGTTTTTAGAATTTCTGTGATACGCAATAATCCTCTTCTATTAAATTTACAGCTAAAAGCCATTTCATTTTTATTTCCATATCTTGAGGAAATCTAAAATATATAATTTACTACGCTTCATTATCCTCACTACAACCCTGTCTGAAAAATATTTCCAAATGAAAGCTCTTTAAAACAGCTGATTTCGAGCAAGATTTTGACAATTTTGACAATTCGTGCGAGATTTTGCTCACTCGTTAGTGATTTTGACAACTAAATAGCTTTTAAAAACGACTTCACAGCTTGTAGGTGCAAATTAGTTCTATAGCGTATCCTGTAAATTATATTATCAAAGATAATAGTGGATTCATAATGTTATCAACGCAACGCACGCAAAGTTAGCGCAAGTTAACGCAACGGTTTAATATTTTTTCAATTCATAATACATATTTATTTACAACCTTAAATGACATTTCTAATTCTATTTTAGAACAATTTCTATATGTTATTAACACAACTTTATACACAATAAAATTAAATTAAATATTTTTATAATTATTTTATAATTATTATTTTACAGATTTTATCCAAACTTTTTTTATTTTATTTTACACACTTTTTGACATCCAACTATGTGTCAAATAATAAATTTTGACATCTATCAGCGTTGCTTTGCGAAAAAGATAAAAGTTGATCAACTTGAACTTTGCTGTGCGCTGCGCTGCGCTAAGAAATTATGAATTGATAGTACTATTTTCATATAGTTTAACTTTTGAATGTAGCGTTGCGTTGCGCTGCGCTAACTTTCTATTATGAATCCACTAAGTTTTATTATCGTAGAGCGTAGAGGGAGTTTGTTTAAGAAATGTCAAAATAAAGTTCCCAAAGTGCTAAATTCTGCTGAACGGGGCAATTAGTTTAGAAAAAGAAATCAAAATCCAATAATCAGGATATTAATATTTTTATTGATGAAAATTAGTTTTGGACGTACATAAGACGTCATTTGTAGTTCTGGGGATTTATTTCGGATTCTAAAAAAGTGCTATTGATTTTTATTGAAAAATGGTTCAGCTTTCACATTCAGAAGAAGAATTTGGGAAAAGACTGGACAGATGTTTAACCGATACAATTATTAAGGGCTGTAAGTGTTATATAATGTGCTTTTTGATAATTTTGTGCATAATTATTTTAATCTGAAACAAATAGAAAGGTAAATTGATTTTAAATTAATTATGTCATAACATATACACAAGCTTAAATTATTAAGTAATTTATTTTTAAATATGTGAATATTCTAATTTTCTAGTTGGTTGGACGGAAGTTATTAATATCACCAGTTGTTTTTAAATATCCTTTAATGGAATTTTTGTGGACCTGTTTAAGTATAATAATAAATGTTATTCGCAATTAAATTATACGATGTTATAGCGAATAGAAGTTACATTCACATATGTATTACCTATACCTAACTCTCGCAGCTCCAATGAACAATGTAAACTATTTTGCATACCGTGCCGGTATGTGCATTACAATTATGTATCTCATATAGCTCAAGAAGATGTTTTGAATAATTAATAATATTGAGTTTGTTGGAACAGTTAACCGATTTTTCTGCATTATGGCATTTTTACACATCATATGTGTATATTTAGTTTTATGTTCATACGATACTTCTAGTTTTTTAGATAATTTTTTGGAAATTTAAAAAGTCCTGTATCCTTGAATACAAACTTGGTTTTATTACCTTTTCTCTTTTGATTTTATGCTTTTAGTGTAAAATTAATTCAAATGAATTTAAAACCTAGAACTGATCAACTAAATAAAAAAACGCATACTAATCTGAAATAAATACATCGCATTAATGCATATTAAACTCTAAAATCAATAACAATCATATATTCTGTTGCTAGTGTGTAGAACGTAGAACCCGTTTTTAACGCTTTAATATATTAATAAGATTACATTTTCTATACGTACAGGTTTGGAAGAAGGAGATGATGAGATAATTAAACAGCATTGAAATTATTTCATTATTGCGAATACAGCTATATAATATTTTTTACTTGCTATTGATTTCATTATATATACTAAATTTTATTTTAACAAAAATTAATTAAATATATTTGCAGCATCTGGGCTTCTTCTTGGTTCTGTGATTTCTATCTTGATGTTTAAAAGAAGAGCTTGGCCATTGCTTTTGGGAACTGGTTTTGGTATAGGCGTATCGTACAGGAGCTGCGAAACAGCATTGAAAATGTAGGACTCTTAAATTTTCTTTTGAAAAATAAATTTTTATGTAATTGTAATGTAATCAGTCACTGTAACGAAAATTAAAATTTAATTAAAAAATTATTGTACGCTTTTTTTTAATAAAAAACTTCGTTTTAATAAATTCAAAGTTTTGAAATTATAAACGAACACATTTATTTTTAGTACTTAGGATCGTTTGGGGTTGGGGTTCACAATAACCCATTACCGTATGAAGCTCTCCATTTTTAATTTTTACAGGACTACAATATTTAATTAGAGTGAGCTATGCCTAATATATACACCATCTTAAGTTAAACACCATCTTAAGTAATTATATACAATATTTACTCTAAGCTAAAGCCTGCAGCAGCAATGGACGACTAGAACGTTTTAACAGTAAAGACAGAATATAGTTCGGAACTAAAAACTGAAATTAATGCAACCTATGTACAACGAAACGAAATAATAAAATGAATCGTGGTAATGTCATATCGGTTAATTTTATATTTTCAGCTCAGCAGATTCGATGAAAAGGTTTAGTAATTAGTAATTAATTATGTAATTAATAATTTATAACATATCATGTGATGTCAAATGCGAATTGTTTGACAAGTTGTTACCTTTTGTGTAGAATTCCGGTATTTTTGCATTTGTGACCATCCATATTTTAATTTCCAATTCTGTAGTGACTTGTGAAAGCTACAGAATAGTATTAATTGGGTTATTGAATATTTTGTATTATATTGTTTTATATAAGTTCGAAGGAAATTTTTCATGTAATTCGTCTAATTATCATATACAATTTTCTTTATTCTTTATACCTAGAATAATATCTAGCTTCCGTTGCTTTCAAATACATACTCATCGAAAACACCTTAGGTATCTTTCAGATTTACTGTTTTTTAATTTTAGATTATGCCGAAAAGTTGTTAAACATACGTTTTTATTGAACTCCTTTCTACTGGTAGTCTAGTTTCATATCTGCTGCATTATAAAATGAGAAATATATTTCCCATATTTAATTTTTATGTTTAAACGATTAAATGACTCATCGTGAACATATTTGTTTAAGAAAAATTGTGCAAACTCTGAAGTTTTGAAAAATGAGAATTGCTCAAATCAATTTTGCTGTACGTTTCCGAGGGGGCAGATTACAATATCAAGCTTTCTTTCGTGAACTGTATTTGATAACTTTAAAGTCGGAGACAGTAAAATTTAATGTGCGAGAGTCCATTGGGTCTTTCATAATTTTTCCGAATTATATAAAAAATCATCCTTGATGTCCATCGTTTTAGCTAAAACGTGAGAAGTTATATATTCTGAAGTGTTCCTCAAACTCCCTAGTTTTTGACTGTAACAGTTTATTATTTATATTTTTAGAACATAATGCGAGTTAAATAAAACCAATATAAAATCGAATTTCATATAAAATCGAAAAACCGAAAAATAATACCTAAATACCTCAAAATAATAATAATCCATACTTTACATCTTAGAAAATATGGTTTAAACTATAAAATACTAAACTAATTTCAGCTTCTATATAGTCAATAAATTAGTTTATATAGCTAGAAATAGTCCAGTTAGCAATTTGAATTTCTGAATATAATTTAAAAATCGAAGTTTTATTTAATTCAAACTTTTTACATAAGCTTTTTTCACACAAGAAATGTGTTGACAATACAACCAATTTTCATAAGCAAAGAAATTGAAATGAATTCAACTCCAATTACTAATTTTACTGGCTTGATTGATTATCAATGAAATATGAAACTATTGTAAAAAGTAATAATAAATTGAATTTGACGAAAAATTAATTAATAACAAAATTATTTGATTATAATTTGGTAATCAAGATCGTTGATGGTGCCAAAATTTCTTAATATTCATTCCAGCAGCTTGGAGAACTTTTTTTTAAAATTCAATTTTCATACAACTTGTCATCCAGTATATTTTTTACCGTTTGCAATGACAGTATAACCTGTTCGGAGCATTCCTGCTCAAGATTTGCTCCTATTCGAGCAACTTTTTCCATCTCCTCGTTGCCCTTAATGTTACAGTGTCCCTGGTACCAAGAAGAGCTCTACATTTCTGTTTGTACAACGATATAAGAAAAAAGAACAAAAATCGTAACAATTCATTTTGTAAAGAATAAGTTTTATTATTAATTATTATTAAATTTTTTATTACAATATTATTTTAAAAAGTTCTTAGAGGCACTCTGAATTTGGTTTAGTTTTTCAAAAATTTAATTTACAAATATTTATAATGTGAAAAACATAGTTTGTTAGAATAAATTTAGTTTATATTTATTATTCATATAAATTTTTATGTATATATATATATATATACTAGCGAAATTGAATTGCAAATATTTGCAGATGTTTATTTAGTATCTATCTGATCTGTTTGAATGAATTGTAGATGCTCCACTTGTATATCCTTTATTTTGACCATCACGCCCATGGAGAGAATATCTTGAGCCATACTGGCTTCCATGCCAACTTCTGTATGGATCGTATTCTTCGATTATTGAGGGCTCTTTTTCAATAATCTAAGCAAAGACAAAATTTAAAATTTTAGTGATTTAATACTTTGAGTGATTTAATATATAGTACACTGAATCGTTTAGAATTGGTTGAAATATTTAAAGAAGATTACCTCTGTCCGAGCACAACTGCAACTCATTGCCGTACACAGGAAAATATTCATTAGCAACATTATGAAAAATAGAATACCTAGCGTTATGGCTAACCAAAGTAGCCACACAGGACGAATCATTTTGTCACAACTTTGCGATAAAACTGTAATATTAAATATTAATTTAGTAATTATAAATTGATATTATAGTATATTTTGTTTTGCAAAGATTATAAAAAATCAAATTTATTATCACTACCTAAATCATAAAAAGGCTTGAGGTTTAGTTATATAAAAAAAAAATTTATTAAGTAAAGATAATACTCCTGGATATAAGACCAGCAATGTTAATACAAGTTCATTAATTTGTCAGACAAACACCAGCTTAGACTGTAGAACTGAATTTACAGAGATGTTAATGCTGTTAGACAAAACCAGTCATGGATTTACGAATAGGTACTTTAGCCACCTGCCTATAGCGGCTAATTACTAGAGGCAAACGTAAAATAATATCGTATTACCAAAAAACATAAAATTTTATTTCAAGTAAATTCAAATATAAATAATTATTTATGATTTTTAAAAGGGTAATTTAAATAAAATAACAAGTTTTTTTACTGAGAGCTCACGATGACAGAATCTAGATTTTGTTATAACTTGGACATTATGTAGTATAGGTTAAGGTTAAGGTATATTTGAATTTTGAATCTCGAAAAAAATTATCCCTCCACTTTGTCTTCTAGAGGATGGTCAGCAGAAGGTTATATTAAATTATAAACGTTTTATAAAAGTATTCTTAAATCTATTGTCGAACATTTCTATTTTTGTCTGAAGCAAAATATGTAAATAATCTTGGATGACAAAGGGGATATGTAGCCGGAAATTTCATAAAAAGTTTAAATAAATTATTGTAAAACTGATTGTTACTTAATTGCATAAAAACTAAGTGCCTTGGCGAAATAGATAAATTCAGATGATGAATATTTGAAATAAAAAATTAATTAATATGTATAAAAAAATATAATAAATGATGACATCATTCTTAAGAAATATAAGAAAAAAGTTCTAGCTAAAATTTAAGACCTTACGTGTTTCATCTGCAGGATCTAACACAAAAACTGTTGTTGCAGCTAAGTGCTTTTCTTCACTCGATTCAGCTAATAAATCAGTCGGACTTTTTATGCCTATACCGCCTAGTCTAATTTGATCACAATTTAAATCTTTAAGACAATTTGTACTGCACAGAATAATGTCACATTGAAAGTGTACGGCCGAACCTATTGAAAAAAAAAAATTAATTTTATTTTAAATATTTGTAATTAACAAAATATAATTATAATATTAATATTATTTTTTACATACAATTAAATTGTTTCAATAATATAAAAATTAAATATAAATTTTGAATACATAACAATCTGATCTGATCATTTAGTAATGTTAAATTGAACAATTAGTATATTTAAATGATTTAAAATTAAATTTACTTTACTAAAAATAACTTTAAATTGATTAATATGTCCTGGTATGATACAAAATTTTATTTGACATTAATTTTATATTACAATTACCTTCGGGAAATTTGAACATTGATTTCATAATAGCATTTGCAGAGTTTGGTTCATCAGAATTTGAATAAAATTGTGTCATTAATTGCGGATTTGAAGGACACCTAGAAATATTTATTTTAATTTGCATATTAACTTAAAAATAAATTTTGTATGACATAGAAAGTTAAGTAAAGTCCTGAAATTATTTTCGTATGTATTTTTTTAATTATTTATAACCAAAATTAAAGAAGTCAAATACTCGAAATTTAAAACTATAAATATCATTAAAATAGTAAGTGAACAGAACAAAACTCTTCTTAGTAGAACAATTCGCGCGAAAAAAGATTTTAGAATTATATATAGTATCTACAGAATAGATATATACATAGATGCAAATTGACAGTTATATAAATTATAAACAATATTTAGGGTATGTAAATTCTTTTCAACAGGGGAAACTATATAGCTGATAACTGATATATCTTCTTTAACACCCGGATTCTTTCATAAGTAATTCAATTCAATGCAGTGACTTAGTTCTCCGGCGGAGGAATGGTTATATCTCAAATCCAAACATCACTAGAAAGAATACTAAAACTATCATAATACCATTTCCCCAAAAGAAATCGAAATTGATTCTACTCTCAAAATAGTTTAACACGTTTTCTATCACGTCCAACTGAATTAGAATGATACATAAGAGGGTCCAAAATAAAAAAAAGATGTAGGATATATAATGTAGAACTCGAAGAAAACTGTTTAAAAATCTAGGATTTACAACTATTAATTTATATATGGTATATTTCAACAATAAATAATTTATAAAACTTACCCTCTTTCATCAATTAGCGGAATGCTAATATTCTTTTGATTAAATGCGAAACAATTTGTTACTTTTATATTTGATGTACCTGAAAGACAAAAATATTAATGCTGATCAAAAATATAGTAGCAAAATTAGTATTAGGTATGAATTCGATTATAGCCCTCGAGTGGCTTTTAGGTGTGAAATAAAAATATTTACTCAATATATACTCAAGGATAGTACTCACCATTAGATTTTGTAATTTGAGCTTTTAGCATATATTCACGTCCATATACTGTTTCTCTTACACGATGATTATTTTCCAATAACTGCAACAGAACATTACTATCCCTAAAAAAATAATATAAAAAACAAAGATATTACATACTATAAAAGTTCAAATAAAACTACTTAACATCTAAAAATTTGAAATACTATTACTATAATATTTACCGTAAAATACTAGTTCGCCCACAAGTAATTATATAAAATTTATCATCCGCCAATTCCAATGTTTTATGCATCCGAATAGCTAATTGTACTGAACGTTGTTGTTCCTCAGTATGCTATAAATATGATAAATAAATAATAAATATAAATATATTTTTTAAATTCTATATTTTTTAATTATAATTATATTCTTTAAATTATTTATAGCTTGGATTAGAATAGAATACAGGGATGCTCTAGAAATTTGCTAGGAATACCAAATATTCCTGCTGCTATAATATGAAGTATTGTACTGGCATGTAGTTTCAAGTTTCTTTATTTACTAACAGTTGCTATAAAACTAAAAAATGTTTTTAACGGAGCCGTATAAGATATTTTCTAGTTCGAAGAAAAACTATGATCAAGGAAACTAAATCTGATTTCAGCCAAACCTTCACAATCACATAATGTGATTTACCACTTTGTCGTTCTCGTTAAAGGATCTGCAACCATCAGTTACACTTAAAGTTAATACTGTAGTTAAAAGAGAATGTCTCATAATAAAGATGAACTTGATCAATTTTGTATTTTAGAACCTCGTCCTCGTGTTGAGTGATATAGTTCTTGAAAAGAATACCACAACAGGTGAAATGGTGAAATTTGTGATTTACCAATGAGGATAAATTGTTCTATAGTCTTATAAGTATAACGCATGGCATAAATAGAAGCAAATGCATTTCATCAGCAGTCTTTACTGGAACTAGAAGAAGCAAATGCATATAAAATTCTTAAAACTCTTTTCGATAGAAAGAGTGCAATGGCACTTGTATGGCTGGACTTCTTCAAATTCTTTAGATAAAATATATTAAATCAGTTGTGTTAAAACTTTTATAATCAACCTCAATTTGAATTCTTCTCTTACACAATTTTACTTTTTTATATTTAAATATTTATACATTATGATTTACTTACATTGTTAACAAGTATTCCACAGTAATCAGGAAATGTAGGCTTGGCATATATGTTAAGGCTTATAGATGTTGCATTTGAACCGTTGCCAAATACTATACACTCAGAATTTCTATAACCTCTAGCATGAACTGCACCATAATATGGATTGGTAAAATACGCTTTGATATTCATTAAGCCTCCTTTACATGTTGCTGTAACCTGAGGCGAAAACTCTGCTGTGACGAGATCATCCTAGAAAAAATTTAACAACCAAATTTATATCACATATAATTGAGTATTTCTTATTTTTTTTTATATACTATATCAAAAATACTAAAAATTCAAATAAACGAATCGTAAAAAAAAATTACATTAAAAAAATTAAATTAAGGGACTATAATTGTAGGGAAAATATTATATAATTACTTAATTTTAATGATATTATAATATATTAATATATATTATACAGAATATTCAATTCTTTATAATTATATTCTGTATTTAGAGTTCCTAGTTTTTCAACATTCTCCGACCGGCCCAAAGAAAAAAAAAATATATTTTTTGATTGTTTTTTTTTTCGAAGGGCCATGGTTTTTACTGATTTTATCATTTTATGCCATCGAATTTTACAATAAAATTTAAATTGCAATTTAGTTTGCTAAGTTTCATCATAGTCCACTTTTGCAAGCCAGTATATTATGTATATCCAATCAGATTCCATTAACCATCTATTATTAAATTAAAATTAAATTGAATTTGACGAATATAAGTTGTAAATTTGTCACACGAAAAAAAATAATTTATCAACTTTTTTTTCTTAAACTACTCGTATAATTCAAAATTTACGAAACCATCAAAATTATATAATTTTTTTTACATAGTTAGTATAATCTGTTTTAGAGTGTCACAATACAACAATAAATTGAAAAATGATGGTAATTTTTATAATTTTGGTTTAAACCGGTCATTTGGTCTGCATATTCATCATTTGGACTGGCAATCGACAGCAACTACTTCAAACCGGCTATATATGGCAACCCCATCTGTATTTACATTTCACACAAAACGGATGCTCGTTATGGCGTCAATAGGATTTAAACTTTAAATATTGGATTTATATTATAAATCCAATTAGAAAATAGATAGATATTTAAAATTACAGTCTGCCAATCTGCTTTTTTCGGTCCAGCCTAAAGCTTAGTATATATTGCTCGAGTGAAATTAAATTTAAAAAAAAGGTAGTTTGTAATCTCTAAGCTGTCCGAATTCTCTGAAATATGATGAATTTTTTTTTTTTCTCTGGCGATTTGTCCAATTAACCAAACAGTCTCCAATTTATTATATTTTCTGAGCATTATAACTTTATAACACGATGAAATTTTGACATTTAATTTTTTATTTTATATCTACTTTATCTTTAATTTTAAAAACAGCATATATAATTACAGTGTAATATATTGAAAAAAAACCACAGTTTTTTCACGGCTATTTCACCAGAGAATTCAGAGAGCTTTGGAGATTACGTTAAAATTTCATTTCAATCGAGCTACATAGTAAGCAGAAAAGGTTATAAAATAATCAACAGTATCAATAATAATAGAATTAAGAATTAGTATTTTCTATTCTTATGAATGAATATCTAAATTTAAGTAGGAAATATTAAATATACATATTTAATTATTCATTTTTCAATGTTATTGTATATTGTATAATTCATTTATTTAATATTTAAATTTATACATTCCAACATACGTGGTAAAACAAATAACATATCATTTCTTCGAAATTTTAATTCATATTAAATGTAGGAATGAATCATTCATCACAATTACATAGAATAGAATCATAACATTCCACAATTGTTCGAAATAGAATAATCGGAATGACAAAAATTTAAAATTATAATAATTTTTTATTTTGGCCTTCATACGATATTGAGTTTTAGACCTACATGAATATTGATTTCATATATGAACTTATATTATATACTTATCAATTTTTTTTTTATTTTTTACAAAAACAGTGAATTTTATTAGATGATATTAAGTTTGCCAAAATTTAATATTTGTTAATATTTAAATTTATAACAAATTAAGAATTACTGAAAATGTCTAGATATAGATAGAATTACTGAAAACTTTACTGACTCAATTCATTAATTTTTATTAATAGATTTCTGGATATGCAAAAACTTTAAATATAGTTATAAAAGTTATATTTTAATATTTTTTAAAATAATAACTAATTTTAATTATATAATGAATGGAAATTTAGTCCATAATATTTGAATTTATCATCATCAGCTTTGATAATTATTTATTTATATAAATTCGCTAGAAAAACATTAAAACTCAATATTGTTAAACTTTTAAGAACCTGAAGAATTTGTTTTATTGCAGAAATCTATATATATATATATATATTTATACATATAGATAGATGTAGATACCTACATCATAATGCTAATACATATATATAAAAGATAAAACCTACTCAACATTTTGATTGTTAAAAAAAATAATATTAATAATTTTACTTACATTTCCTAATACAGTTTTAAATGCAATAATTATAAGCAATATTTGTTTTAGATTATAAATATTATTGCAGATATAAAGTTTCTGCATATTTTTTACGTTCATTGCAGTCTTTTGTTTTTAGTATACTTAACAATTAAAATAATTATTATAGCAACTTTTTAAAATTGCGTTTTAGTTTTATGCAACAGTATTAAAAAGTTCTATTATTAATTTTTCACTTATGAATTTACTAAAATATGAAATTTATATATAATTAATAAAAAAATATACTATTTTTTAATACAAGATTACGTCAATTTTCACTTTCTTTCAGTAAAAATTCACAATTGATATATTATAAGTACATATATATTTTTTCCAAAGCTTAAACATGCAACTTAAATACTAAAACCATTGAATTGAAACCTACACAAAATGTAATGTCAAATTTAAAGTCTGTATTTATGCTAGATTTTAATTTGTGGGATTCAAAATCAAATTCAGAGTATCACTTTATATACCGATCACATGCATGCGGTACAAAAAATAAATATTTTATGAAAATATTGATTTTTTATTTTATCTATAGACTAGATCACTTTAAATTAAAAATGATTAGATTAAATAAATCAATTTAGTAACACATATTTTGGGAAACTATCCGGATGGATACTAATCTTATAATGACAACTATCTCAGACTCGGAATATTGCCATTTAGATCTGGTAAAACGAACTAAACAGGTTTTGAACAGGTTGCCAACCAACATTTTTTAGTCTGTGAGTAGAATAGAAAACTCTGAATCGTTTTCCATTTTTATATTTCCACTATAAAGTTAGATATGCTCTTAATGGTAGGTCACCGTCACCGATTTATTTGGCGAATTTGGAGATAGATTTAGTGATATTTTATTACAATTATATGCAAGACGATTTTTTTTTAACAAGGAGAAAAAATAATTCATTGTGGAGAAAGAAATGTAATATTGGCAGATGGGAAAATTGGTGGTTTCATAAATTAAAACTGGAGACCCTCCAGTTAGTATAGCATTTTATAAGTTGAAGACGGAGAGGCAGGATATCAACCGTGGTACCAAATGAAAGACTTGGAAGAATATGTTAGCTAATGGGTTGTGAAGGTACGGCCAGGTCTTGTGATTACGGAACGGCCCCCACGGTAAAATTATAATATAGTATAAAAAAAAAAAACGCTCTAAAAAATATTTAAGACATTTTGTCATCTCATTATCGCACTATATTTTAAAACTCTCTATTTACTATTTACATCTCAATCTGGTCGACATCTCCAAATTGCAGATTGGATCAAAAATAAATTGAATTTTGATCCATTTTCAAAGTTCATTTTGTCATCTTATCGCACTATATTATAAAACTCTCTATTTTACATTTCAATCTGGTCGACATCTCCAAATTGCAGATTGGATCAAAAATATTAAATTGAATTTTGATCCATTTTCAAAGTTCGTTAAAATGTATTGCGAAATTAATTTTTTAAATATTAATTATAATACATTTTGCATATTATGCACCACTCACTGTATTTTTTTAGTACAGAAAATCGACAAAATATATATTTTATAGTTTTTATAATCTAGCATATTTATTAGTCATAGATTTAATACTGTCCAAAATTATATATTGGCAACACTTTATATATAAGAAAGAAAATGAAATATATATTTAGCCTATTTAGCTTGATTTAGAAGATTGGGAGAAATAAAAAACTATTTTATTCTTGTCTATAATTCATCACTAAGAATTAACAATGTTAGCTGTTATTAATAGAATACTGGATTGGTTCAAAAGTTTGTTTTGGAAAGAAGAAATGGAATTAACTTTAGTTGGATTACAGTTTTCTGGAAAAACAACTTTTGTGAATGTCATTGCAGTAAGTAGAAATATATTTTATTTTAATGGTTCCTATTTGTGACTGCTATGTAAGTTCAGTCAATTTTATCTATTATATATTATATATATACATATAATATATATATGTAATAAGCAATAGCGATAAAATGTAAAAAACAATGTGCGTCTAAATATATAATAACAAATTGAAGATTCGATTAATGTTAAAAACAATTTTTTCCACTTATATATTTTTGTTGAATTTTTCTTGAAATTTATTTTCTACTTTATTTCCGAAATATCACACTGTATAATCTGGAAAAAAGTCATGTTAAAATATAATTAAGAATCCTTATTGGAATTTTCATAACAAAGGAATCCTTATTCGTCTTCAATTTTCATAAATTCTTGACTGTTATTTCAGCTTTTTAGTTAATCATAAGCATGCAATACTACCCAAAAAGTTTCTCACCAAAACATAGTCATAGTGCTCACTACAAACAGGTATACCTTTGTGGTTACAAGATTATAAAGTGTCAAAGATAGTCTTGGAATGAAGGGCAGGACTTTTTTATTGTATTAAATTATATTTTAATTAAAATATAAAATTAAATATATTTTAATTGTTTTACAACATTAAATTATATTTTTTTTTGCTAACAGAAAGGACAACCTTTTTAAGACGTACACATACAATTGCTATAAACACCTGAACACAGGGTTGTCCCTTAACTAAATTTAACGTTATGAGTAAATCCTTGCAAAAAATATTTGTGTAATTTTATAGAATAACTAATTTTTCGTCCTTTTATAGTCAAGAGAAGATAATAAAATATTCCATATGGTTCATTCAATTTGTGAAACTAATAGTAAGCACAATTAAAAATCAATAATAAATTAGGAATAGGAAACTTTTTGTAGTTCAATTCAAAACTTAATTATTTCTATAATAATATAATTTAATAAGATAAACTAGATATAAAATAACTACTTTGGGCTTCAGAAAATATTCCTTTTTAATATGGGATTAAATTATCGTGGTGTTGCAATGATTAGAATTTTGGTCCACACGTTTCCAGGAACAATAATAGGCGTTCATTTATAGTTGTCAAAACTAATATTTTATCATAAATTAATTTTATTTCATTCTATCAATAAATTAATATATTTACTCACTCTTAACTCCAAAAACCCTTAAAGGCTACAAAAAATTAATGTCAACTCAATCCCACTGGTTTCGTGAAGTTAAATATACTCAATATAACCACTTTTTTCATGCAACTCGAGTTCAACCAATCATGAAAATAATTGAATTTATGAATACTATATATATATATATACGTATTTAGCTGTAAAACAGTTTTTTTCCTCAAAAATTTTGTATATTTACATTCATTCTGAGAAAAAGCTTGTTGCAAAGTGTATCGTTATTCAATTGGCATTTGTTGCGAAAAGAAAATTTGTGATATGTATAGTTTTTATTAGTGGTATGGGTTTGTGATATAGATTTTACTCTCGTAGCTTATCTAGTCTCTAAACAGCAATTCTAGACAAATTAATATCTTTATTTCACACTACTATATCTATATGTTCACCCAATATCAAAAAAACTCAAAACTATTAAAAACACTTTCAATTTTATTTATTTATAAATTCACTTTTAATTAGGTCAATTAATAAAGTAGATTTTAAGACAAATGTAAAAATACTTGCTTTTGTTTTAGAAATTCAACTTTTATAACAGTTTTACTTTATTTATACAGTATTTTTTTTATTCATATTCATATTCCAAAACTGATTAATTGAACTATTCCGTCTTCCTCTTCATTGCTATTCTGAATATTTATAATTTTTCTTATTCTAACTTTATGCATTTAAAATTATGTTTTCTCTTCACACACTTATAATAAATTGTATTCTTGGTTAGGCATTTATTCTGAATTACATATATATGTATACGCATATTTTAAAATAAATAATCCTTTTTAGTCTGGTCAGTTCAGCGAGGATATGATACCTACAGTAGGTTTCAACATGCGAAAAATTACTAAAGGAAACGTTACTATTAAAGTTTGGGATATTGGAGGACAACCAAGATTCAGGTCAATGTGGGAACGCTATTGTAGAGGTGTAAACGCAATTGTGTAAGTAAATTTTTTGTTTTCTTTCCGATATTTACATAAACTAAAGTAGTATATTAAACTAAATTTGGTTATTTTTATCTTCATGCCATTCTTATTTTAGTAAGGGATTACAATGATATTGTTAACATTTATTTTATTTTAGATATATGGTTGATGCTGCAGATTTAGATAAAATGGAAGCATCGAGAAATGAACTACATTCATTACTAGATAAGCCACAATTATCCGGAATTCCTGTTTTAGTTCTGGGAAATAAAAGAGATATAAATGGTGCTCTAGATGAAACTGGATTGATAGAACGAATGTAAGTGGCATTTAGAGATATTCGATTAATTTTAAAACATTAGAAAATTAAAAAAAAATAAGAAATAAATATTTTTTTATTTCAATATTTTTATGTATATTTCAATAATATTTGTTTAAATTATTCTCCGGTATTATTGAAAATAACAATTATATAACTTATTTCTTCCATATTAAATAACAATAAACAATTTAACCGAAATAAGTTAATTTCATTTTTCTCTTTTAGGAATTTGTCTAGTATTCAAGATCGAGAAATATGTTGCTACAGTATTTCTTGCAAAGAAAAAGACAACATTGATATTACATTACAATGGTTAATAGCACATTCCAAGAGCCACAATCGTTAAAATTAATATAGCGACAACTTGTGAAATTAATTTTATTTTTATGTACTATATTAATTAAAATTTAAAATTTTTTTTTATTTCTATTTTCTTCGTAAGATAAAATGTTAATTTATTATGTTTAAAAAATTAAAGCAGTAAAAAGTATATAATTTTGATATTTTATATTCTATAAAATGGAAAATGTTAATTATGTGCGGAATGTGAATGTTATTATAATTGTTGTACAATATTCTTTAGTATACTACAATTAATTTTATGTTAGCAGAATAGCTTTATATATTTATTAATTAAAATTCTCTCTACTTCGTTTTTGAATTCACGTGACAGATAATATGCTTTTTCAGATAAACTAGTCCTAAACAAAAACAATTGTTAATATGTACTGAATTTAGTAATATCGAAATATATTCAATTAAAAATAATTGTTTATGTATCTTACTTAATGTACAATTAACTATATAGTCTTTTTTTAAATTTATATTCATTATTTTATTAAATTTTTCAAAAGACAAATATCAAACATTTCATTTAGTTGATATTATGTATGGCTTTCAAATATTTGTAAAATGTATTACATGAGGATAAAAATGAAGACGAAATAAAGTATTAATACCGAAATTTGTAACGAAGAATTAAAACCAGGAAGTTACATCCTAAAATTAATTTCAACTACTCTAATTAATTGCCCAATTTCGAATTTATCTTCGAACGTTAGACATTTCAGATATCAATAGCTTTTTACTTAACACAAAGAAAATTCACATATGTAATTTAAACACAACTATGATTCTGAATGCAAATAGATTTTCATTAAAAATGGGTTGGTTCATTGTAGATTTTCACTTTTAATTATTTTATCTAAGTTATTTAGAATTTAATGTTAGATGTTCTAAGATCTAAGATATCATCAAGAATGTAATTTATATAATTCGGATTTTTAATAAGGGCCCATGGAAGCTACCACACTCAAATTTTGTAGACACGTGTTGCAAATTTAATTGAAATCGGATATAAGAACTCTTATGAGATTTCACTGCACATAGTCCTTGCCTATATTGTATACAGAATGTTTTTTTGTTTTTGAATTTTTGGAATCTTCACCATCGAAAACTTTAATCACTAATAGTTACTCACAACACTCAAGTTATGAATTTTACGAATGTGAAACTCAAGCTACAGTAAATAAAACGCAGAGATAACAAAGAAATTTCCATAATTTGTTTTGATTGAAATGCTCGTTTTTTAAGTTTATCATTATTTCAAAATTAGTATAAAAAAAATTATATGTTTGCAATTAAAAATTGAACATTCAAATATGTACGTACATACATAATACACATATACCGAATCCAAATATAAAAACCACGAACGATTTCGAAATATGAATATTTCTACATTTCATAATATTTAAATCTGAAATAAAAAGCTCCAATATTTTCTTAATATTTTTATGGCATTTATTTTTATTTTATTGAGTACATAGAATTTTTAAAAAATTGAACTGGTTATATATTAATACCTATATATAAAATAAATATAATAAATAAATATATTTTATTAAAATATGTAACGCGAAATAAATATATTTGGTACTTTGTACAATATTTTAAATTTATTAAATCTGGCTGTACAATGCCATGCATTAATACTAAAAGTATTATTAGTGTTATACCATTATCATAGTCGTTTTTCAAACTAATTTCTTTCTGGAAGATCAAATAAGTACTATAAAAAATTATTTTACAGCCAATGTGACATTCAGTATGCTGATAAATTAAGTAAATTATATGTTACGAATGACAAATGATGATTTTAATTTGAAAAACGTATTAAATTTAAAAATTGTATAAGGTTTTGCAATATCCAGACGTAACATTTGCCACAGCTTATTCAATTAAATCTATTAAATTCGGAGGAATTACACAATCAACTAATAAATTTCGAGCATTTCGGAAAAAACATCTTCAAAAATCTTTTTCGGAGCGAAAATATAAAAGTATTCATCATTGGTTGGATTTGATTTGGAGTGCAAAACCTGTATCATGATATTTGTGAATATTATGTAGTTTTGATAAATTGTATGTATAAAATAATATAATACTAATGATGCAATTATAAGGTGATTGCAATTGATAGAGTCAAACATTAAATTTATACTAAGAGTTAAGAAATTTTTGTTTGTTAGCGACTAATTACGAATTACGATGCATTATAATTTTCGATTAATTTTAAAATATTTTGCAGTTATTAAACTAATTTATCAATTCCTTATTATACTATGCCTAATCATAATTATTCAAACCTTTAGGCTTTTTAAAATATTTTGGCAAATAATTGTTTTAAATTTTATGCTGAGTTTCTCAAAGATTAAATCGATTGCATCGAACGAATCTTCATTGTTATGAATTTTGAAAAAAACTGCAAATTTACGTCTCAAAATATTTGTCAATTTTGATGATTCACTATTTAAATATAAAACAAAAGATATTTCTGAAAGATAATAATCTAAATCTGATAAGAAAAATGATTCACAATCATTCATATCAAAATTTCGGGCAACAAAATGACTTAACAAACCATATATATATATTTTAAAATTTTCAATTTTTATAGGCACAATATCCGAATTCTTTGTAAAATATTGAAAAATTTTAGTTGCACTTTGAGCAGTATGACAGTTTTGAAGACAAGCTCTAAAAGCTTGTACAAAATCTAAATTTAATAATAAAATTCGAATTTGATATTCTAAATTATCTTTTGCGAAATTCATTCCTTTTTCTGGATTATATAATTTATGAAAAAGGAATAAACAATAGTGAATATAATCACTCGAGTATTTAAATGACGATCTGCATGTGTCATCCGTAACTTTTTTATCACTACTTGGTAATTCTTTATCTGATGTCTTGTTACTAATTGCTTTCAATTGGGCTGTATTTAACGAAAATAAATTACATTTTTCTTCGCACAGTTTTTCGTGTATTTTTGTAACAATTCTAGGACTATACTTTGGCAATGGCTTTATGTACTTGATTGTATTATATATCAAATTAGATTTAGGAATTGGTAGATCTATATTATGTGGGCATACCACTGAATGTGTTTCAAAGCGCATGAATCGTTTAGTAATTGGTAAGCACAATAATCGATTTTGATTCAAATTGTTATACACCGACTGTTTTACGTCTAGGCCACACTGAAATTTATTTATTTTATATATAAATCATTGGTAAGTATTCATAAGAATTTTAAAATACCTGTCCATTTGCATTACCACCAAATGCTTTAACATTTTCTTTAGTCATCACAACAGTAAAGTCTGCACCACAATCAACATATAAAGCATAATCTATGCAGTCTACTTTTGCTGGCTCAGAAATGTATTTTCTTTCTTTATCTTGATTTCCCAACTGATGATCAAAATTTCTTCCCCACGTGTAGAGAAAATTATCTGAACATATGACCGCGGAATGAAACAATCCTGTAGCTAACTAAAATGACAAAATAGTTTTAAATTTTAATATATTAATAAATTACTGAATCTGAATGGGTAATATATAATAATTGATGTAAATACTTTTCCATTACAAGAACTACTTATATATTTAAAATGATGAACGAAAACAAAATATGTACATAGATAAAACTATTTTAACTAAATAGACGTAATTATAATTGTTAGTAATTTTTTGAGTACATAAATTATACTACCCAATTTGGATAAGCAAATTCGTATTATACATAATAAATAATTATTTTCCTGAAATATTCATTTTTTTTTATAATTTTATTAACAACTTACGTGTGATATACTGCCAGAAATTTTCTCAGTGTCGATTAAGCGGGGGCTCATATGATCCATATTCGGTATTTCAATATTTTGGTGTTCACTAGTTATCTCAGTATTACTCGGTGGTGTTGTAAACTGAGATTGTTGACCGCTACTTGGACTAATCTTCTTTTTCTCTCTGATATTAGATTCATCTATATTATTAGTACAATTAAAACTATCACAATCTTCAATATTATTCTGCTGTTCATTTGAATTTGCGGGTTTATTTTCATTATGACTATCAACCGAATTACTTTGATCTAACGCTGTTCTTCTCCTAATTTCTTTTGTTAGTGTAGCTGCTATTTTTTGTTTGGAATTTGCTCGTTTTTTATTTTGATTGTCTAATCTTAAAGCCTGTGGAGATGATCCCCAAGTATAAAGCTGGTTGTTATCTGTTACTGCAAGCTGAAATATTATAATATATTTATTTTAAACTATAATTCAATATTTATTTGTAATATACATTGCTAAAAAATTTGGTTTGAATTTGAATTATGTTTTTTCCAATATTTAACAAAAGTGGTGTTAATATTTTGTTAGAGCATTGTTTTTCTGGACTTAAAATACCAATTCCTAATTGTCCAAAATGATTTGATCCAAATACATAAAGTTCTGTGCATGTGCCATTAATACAGAGAACTAAGGAATGAGCATGGCCAAGTGATATATTAATTATTTTCTACAAAAAAAAAAAATATTTTCCATTATCAAATATTTTTATTATATTATTGTTTACTTTATCATTAAAAAAAGCCACCACGGTTGGTACTTCTACATTTTCAGTATTACCATGACCTAATTGGCCATATAAGCCCCATCTAAAATTAAGAATTAGAGAAATTTTATGAAAATTTATTTATAAATACTAATTACCCCCACGTGTATAGTTTATTATTAGCAACAACAGCATTGTGATACTGGCCAGCATCAAACAATGTTATATTCTTACAATCAAAATGTTGGACAAGCATAGGGTGCTGAGCCGCTAACATATTTTTACCAATTCCTAACTGATAAAGTTGGTTTGATCCAAAAGTGAAAATCTTAAATTAAATATACGTATAATAATTAAATATTGAATAAATATTTTTTACATATGTCATCTTCAAATGCATTAAGACGTATTTATATAATCAAAATCATCACAATTTTTTTTATTTCTTATATTATAAGTTAGACTTACACCGTTATTTGTCAATATCATTGTATGTTGACGACCGCATTTCACAGCGTATACCTCTAAATTTAGTTCTTGTAATAAGTCTAACTTTTTCACTGTGTGAAATGGTTCATTAGTATCTATATAAATTAAATAATAAAAAAAGAACTATACAATTTAGTATTTTTCTATTTTTAAATTCTAATGAACCTTGGATATTTTCAATACTAAATACTGTTGGTACTCCGTTCGAGCCCCAAAAATATACAACTCCATCAATCACACAAGTGCAATGTGTATATCCAACTGAGAGTGGTATAAAATTCTTAGATGTGTTTTCAAACTTTTAAATTAGTTAATATAAAGAAAAAAAAAAGATTATTGATACAAAATAATATTCTTTCATAAGTATACTTATTCGACATACCTGTACATCTTCATACTCTAACGTAAAAGTGCTAAATGCATTTAAAATATTACTTTGTTCTGAATTATTTATATGATGCATATGAATAATAATTGCTAAATATGTTTCAATTAATGTACTGAAAAAAGATATAAAATTATAACTTTTTTCTGATGACATAATTTCTTCAGATGTTTCCAAATAATATTTATCAAACATTGACCGAAAAATTGATGCAAATGGAGAAAATTGTTTTTCTAAGCGTTTCAGTACAGGCATTGTTATTAGTTGAAGTTTCTTTTGAACAGTATTAAAATATTGTTCGGTAACATTTTGTAGATAAAGTAAACATTCCAAAAATATTGGATCGCTCAAACTATAAAGACACACATTAATTTCAGAATAAACACCTGTAATAATTCAAATTAATAAAATTCACAATTTTTAAAATTAATAAAATGATTTACCAAATTCCTGATTTAAAACACTTGTTAATGCAACAAAAACTTCAATAAAACAGCCCCGAGTCATCGCTAAAACTAAAGCCGATGAATGTAAACCACTTTGTGTTAGTACAATACTGGTCATATGTGTATGATATTTCCCATTGCACATAAGAAAATTCCTAAATATTTAATAAAAATGATCATTTTATAAGTAAGTTCTATAATAATAATGTAAATTGGAGTTAAGAGTTTTTTTTATAATTAATTTTCAATTTACACATATTATATCCATAATAAGAAATAACTAACAGAATCCCATGGGGAAATATTATTCAATTATCGTTTGATAATAACAACAGCCTCTCGTCCTTGGAAATTTGGAAATCATAAAATTAAAAATTTAAGGATTAAGGAATCTTAAATCAGTTTAAACAAAAATATTTTGTTGTAATGTTATAAGAAATTATTAAAAATATTGAATGATAAATTTTATTAATTTCAGAACCATATTCAAAATATTTGAACACATTACAAGAACAATTCCCCACATTACCAAATGATTTATTGATACATTAATTAATTTTTTCAGTTTGAATTATTACTAAATAAATTGAAAAGTCGATTCAAAAAGTAATAATCTAACCAATAAATTTATAATCTTACCATAAAGGAATATAATTTTTGTCTCGAACCGCTTTTTCAGCTAAAGTTATCAGCATTAAATTTGATAGATGAAATTGGGATGATAAAGTCATTTGCAATGAAGTTACAGAATCATCCGGACAATATTTATGATCACTACAATGCTGTCCATCATTTACCATTTCAATTTGATTTCTTTTTGGTAGAATTTTTAACACATCTTCTACATGTAAATTTTGAATATTTTTAAGTAATGTTCTTAACACCGGACTATTAAAGTATTTGCTTTTTGTAATATAAACATGTTTCAATGCCATAGCACACAGATGCATTAAAGGATAATTTTCTCGATTCATAGCCAATTTTAGAGCTGTCCTTACTGGGGGAATTTTTACAACATTGTAACTTAGCAGAGCTTGATTAACTTTTTTTTTCCGTAAAAAATGATCACCAACAAATTCTAAACAGCGCGACAGTGGTATATTAAAAGTATTACAAAATTGTTCGCACTGTGTCCACAATCCTACCGACGCAGCGTCTATTATCAATTCCAGTGGATCTTTTCTATAAAAACAGAACAATAGAATATTATTATGAAAAATGCACCTTTTTAAAATGATTATAACCTCATATCAATATAGTAAATATTTTTATTAGTAACAACGTAGCACGGATCGAAAATAATTTTTTGAAACCCTTCATTAGACAAATATTCTGTATTTTTTTCTGTGTTATTATTGTAAAAATAATACTCATCAGTATTTTTCATCGGTGTTTCTTTGAAATCACAAGATTCGGTTTTTTCATTTTCTATGGTAAAGAAGCTTGCCTTACGATGAATGTTGATTAAATTTTCATTATAAAAATTAAATGATGATAAAACAGCATGTTGAAAATCAAACTATATGACGTAATAATAATTATAAATCAATATATATTTATAAATTTATATTTGATACTAATACTAACTTTATCAATATTGTCCTTAATTGAAGCCAAAGCACTACTTAAGAGTGTTATTGTAGTCCTTGGATTATTTTCAGAGTTCTTTGAATTTTGAATTGAATATAAAATATTTGACGTTATCAATATTTCACTACTTTCATCTGGTACTTTATATCGAAATAAAGTTAAAAGATTTTCATCCATGTGATGTACAGATAGGGTGTTAGAATCACTGTCTAAAACACTTAAGAAACTTATATTTCGAATATGTTGCGTTACATAATTAAAAACAGTTTTATTATTTATCAGTTCTGGCGTTAATGGTAAATTAATGCTATTTAAATTTTTCGCTGGTATTGCATCTTCATCTGTAAATAATATTTAAATATTAAAAGTATTATTCCAAAGTTTTTAAAGATTTTTTGTTAATTAATGTAAAAATTATGTATTAAAATGAAATATATATTTATTCACGAATTGTGACTACTTTTATTATAATTATTTTCATTAATTCTTTATTTTGAATTACTCAGAATTAGTTCTAATTGTTATCTGTTAACTTGCAGCTAAACAAAATTATAAATGTTAAAAGCATATTTTAAATGCAACAATATACTTTTAAATATATAGTAAATGATAGTAATTAATATTACATCTAACATTTTATAACTAAATTCGGAGTCACTGAGTTATGTAATTAAATTTATATTAATTTTATAATTAAATACTTATGTACATTCATGGTCTTTCGGTTCGGCTATTTTTATTTTTAAATTATTTTTTTTGCTACCCAACAGTTTTAATGACGCCAATCTAGATTTTGTTGATGATCGTAAACTATTTTTAGTGATATTTTCGGTAGAATTAATATCAGAATTGCTGGTTTCAATAATATTTTCATCTGTTAAGGAAATTGTGTTATTTGTTGCTTTGCAGTCTTCTGTTGATTGTGATGGGGTTTTTTGGATTGCACTAGAAAATGTATAATCACTGTAGCCTTGTTCAAGTATAACTTTGTATTGTTCTTTATTTCGTAATGTTATCTTTAAAAAATAACATAAATTATAAAGGTTTGAATTAATATATGGACCTATATTATGACTATATTTACCAATAAAATATTTGTATCCCTGTTATCTTTATAAATTAAAAGTTTATCAATGGTTGCATTGCCGGTTGATGAAGTTGCTGTAAAAGGAGAATTAGAATCCAATCCAAAATAACAAAGAGTTCCATCCGAGTAGCCAATTATAGCTCGATTTAAATTATCCCTTGTATTCCACCAGGTTATGGAAGTAGGCCATGCAGTACTTTTTGAAAGCTCATTAACAGAAATTGTGTCTTTGTTTAATTCAGTTTCTAACGAAAATGAATTCCTTTTTGTTGGTGAAGATGATTTTTCGTCGTTATCTCTACAAGAAAAAAAAATTTATTATATTGATTTTTTTTAATAAATTAGTAATAATACTGCTTGGTATATTCGGTATTTTCACTCTGATTTTCTAAATTTGGATTGGGATCACATTGAGAGGAACCAAATAATGGAATCTCGAAAGATGTTATAAAGTTAGTAGAAAATGTATTATTTGTAACATCCCAAAATTGTTTTCCCAAAATTTTCGGTGTTGGAATAATATGAATAGTATTGTCGAAACCTAAAAAAATAATTAATTTATTTACTTATTGTGTGTTCAGATAGTTTTTTATTTAAATTATTTGTATTGTTATTGCAATTAAAGATATAATATTAGAAATTTAACATTATTTCTTGCAAATTTAAATACTTACAGAGAACTAAAAGCCACAATCCAGTTGGATCAAAGCATACATCAATAACATTTTTTGAGAATTGTTTAAACCATGTAACAACCTTTAAAATATCACATCTTTTTATATTTGTAAAATGGAGCAATAATTCATTGCTTTCAGAAACTACACAGAGTATTTGATGTTTTGCAGAGTAGTCTGTTACCGTTGATAATTTACAATTAATATTACCAACAAATCGGTTTAAAATAAATATATCCATATCTTTAATGTATGACATTTCTATATTTAGTTTTGATTGTTTTTTGATATCTTCTTACGCTTACCGCTGCACTTGCACTTAATGCACTTAATATTTATTTATATAAGTAAAAATAATTAAATAATAAATATAGACAGACGTCTGGTGTTGGTTTTGGTTTATAATAATATCAAAGACAAACCGGGAGCGGGACGGGGACGGTAGCAAAGGCAGCGACTAAAATCTAAGGAAAGGAACACAACATAACAAAAAATATATTTTTAAAGTCTACTCATACAGATAAAAATATTCATTAAGTGCGTTCACACTGCATCAATTAGTCATATTCATATGTCATATATTGTAGTTAGAGTCAAAGAGTGCTTCATATGGCGGCGGCGGCGTTATAAATACATAATAAAGTCAACTAATATGCAGTGTGTTTCAAATTTTTATTTAATTATATTATACAACTTTCATATTTTCAAATATTTTCTCATGACTTCATATAGTAAGTAGTAGAGACTAGAGACCATACACCATAGAGAGAGAGACATATAATTTTTTTTAGATTCGTTAGTTTGTTTCAAGTCGGCTTACAATTACAATTACAACAAAATTAATTATCACTAGTTCCTGTTAGCAATATTTTAAATTCTACCACAAAAAATTATTGCGGTACGCTTTCTTTTGTAGCTGTAGCCCAATGCAAGCAACATTTTCTTTGGTTAAAATATCATTCATAGATGTTGCTGCAATCGCGAAAATAGAAAGAAATTAAATTTCTTTTGAATTAATTTTTCTTGGTTAATTATATTATATTTAATGTTAAATTTTCTCGGTTAATATTATATTTAACGTTAAAAGGAATTGAATTTTATGTTATATTGAATGAATTAATATGTTCTTGTTAAAACTAGCTATATAAATTAATTAAAAACTAAAATATTTTTTAATTTTATTTTTAGTATGTATATATTAAATTAAATGTTTTTTAAAATAAAATACAGAATGCTTGACGTATATATATATACCTATACGAGTAAAATTAGTTTTTCAAAATAGTACCTAGTTTTCAAAAAGATATTTAAATAAATAGGTAAATTAAATTATGTAATTTCAAATATTTTTATAGTTTTATAATTTACATAGAAACCATTGTATTATAAACTGAATATGTATTCATAACCAGTATTGTGTGCAGGGCTGGGGAGCTGGAGCTGGAGCCGGAGCTAGAGCTAGGAGCCACGGAGTTGGAGATTTTTGATAATTCGGAGCCGGAGCTGGAGCTAAATCAATATCGTTCCGGCTCCTCAGTCCCGTTCGCAACACAAACTGAAATAATATACTTTAAATTTTAAAACGACATACATTTTTAAGAACTTCTTAAACATTTTCATTTTTAAAAACTTATTTATTTGGAAATAAATAAAAGAGCCCAAAATTGAATTCGTATCATAGGAGCCGAAGCGGGAGCCGCAGCCATAGTTTTCATTTTAAAAATTTGCTCCGGAGCCGGAGCTGGAGCTAAATCAATTTTAGTCCGGATCCCCAGCCCTGATTGTGTGACGTATATAGACTACTTGATAAAGACTACATCATAGTCTACGCGTCGTCTTTCATGTGTAGACAATATGTTGATAATATAAAATTAATTCAATATATAAAAGGTTATTTTTGATCTTATATATTTATATATATAATTAAAAATTATATACATATTATATATATATATATATTGTCTACGCTATTGTCTACTTTAAAGTGTAGACAATGAAAGTCTATGGGGAACGTACTTTTTACTATGTTCTTGTAAATTATTTCTAATTTAATTTCTTATCATTCTTCAATAACATTATTATTATAAACAGTTGCACTGAACTAGACAAATGAAGCAGTTTTCGGAGCGTCATTTTTAATTTTTTCTAATAGATATTTAAAACTATGGCAGTTTGCATTAATTTCCTACTGAACCTACATATTTAGTATAAATTGTGAATATTAATTAGTTTTAAATATATGTCACATAGTTTTTTCTAACCAAATATAATTTTATTTGGTGATGGCAAGTGGGCCATATGGCATATGCATATCTAGCTTAGTAAATTTTCTATATCACCAGGAACGGGTTGAACACGAAATTGTAGTTATATGAATATGCCTTTGCCTATTACTCAATAATATTATTTATACTGAAAATTACGGAAATAGTATTATATTATATAAGTTTTTCAGCTACGAAGTACGGTAAACAATTTACGGCGTTACAATGCAGTTAAAATGAATATTGTAGGGCACAATATAGTAAAAATATTTAAAACTAATTGTCAAGGGAAATCTGTAATAGTCCTTACTTAAAGTTTAAATATTACAAATATACATTACTCTTTAACATCTAACTTCGTATACTTTAATATGTATACTTATAAAATTTTAAATATATAAATTTGGTTTTATTGATAACATATATATAAATATTAAATTTTATTGTGCCAACCTTAACCCTCAAAAAACAACTTACATTGACACTATCCAAATTCCCAAATAAAATTTTGTATTACCTTGGGGTGCATACGGACTATCTAACAAGATTGTAATTAAACGATACCAATCTATTATATACAGTGGTTGATATTAAAGACGAATGCCGTTTATATTGTATCATTTTTCTTTTTTTGCTTTATCTCAATCGAGCAGCCTTATCTTTTGATTTATAATCGAATTAAAAAAGAGGGTGCACTTATACACAAACTTAGTCTTTAACAACAACAACCCCTTAATAAATGGGGATTGAATTGAAATGCTTGGCTAATGAAAATAAGTAAAATTTAACAACCCAGTTTTAATAGTTTTTAGTTTAAAAAATATATAATTGTTTGTATATAATGTAATTATAGAATGTAAAAAGTCAAATTGTGTTTATTTGATTGCGGGTTTTGCACGTGGTAATAAATGTTTAGCGCTTTTGTCATTACATTTAAAAATAACCGAGTATGTATACACAGATTTTACTGCATTTTACACAATGCATGATCAAATTTAAATTAATACGTTTTCATTTAATAGTAATAGTAATAGCCATTGAAGAGTTAATAAAGTCGGTTTTGTCCACTAACCAGTAAATTAAAAATATCTTTATTGTTTTTAAAAATTTGTAAACCACAATTTAATTTTTAGTATATCATCATCAACAAATAGCAAACAAGATCAACTTGTATCAATGCTGTATTTCAAATTATATAGAAGTTCTATTAAGGCATCCAGTTATTCTATTCTAAGGAGATCAATCGTTATCGTTCAAGTTCATCAATCATATATTAAAATTGCGGGTCCAACGTTAATGATTGATTATTGATCATTGTGAGTCATAAATAATATTATTAATAGAAAGTCGAAAATAATATTATAATGGTAAAGATATATTTACATATTATAAATATGTTGTTATAAATTAAATATAATTTAAATATAATAAACTAATTAAACTTTTAATAAATCGATTCACTGGTAATAATTATAGTTCAAAGTTTAAATGAAATTTTCGTTTCAAATTTAATTTAAAATACTAAATACTGAAATACAGTAATTTTTGGAAAATACAAACTTTGTAAAATATATAAAAAAAGTATTACTATAATTTAACCTTAATAACAATATTGCCAAAATTTTGTTTTTAAATTACAAATCTTTTTCTATTTTTTACCAATAAAATGTATCTTTAAAATTTTATGTTATACGAACAAAAAGAATATCATTATTTGACAATGAACTCCATTGTTTCTTTTGTTGTCAAAAAAAGAGTGTATACGATTGTGTTTAAAAAAAAAATTGCATTTCTTGTCTATACGTAAAATTGAACCTACGAATTTACCTGGCGCCATTATCATAGAAGGAAGATTAAAGGATTATACGACAACTTTTACTTACTTATATGATTTTTGCCACTTATATTACAAAGATTCTAACATTTTTAATCTCCGTAATGATATGCTCTACAATTTTTAAATATCATCCCTTTTTACATTAAATATTACAATAGTATTATTTAAATGCATTTCAAGTGAAATATTGAAAACTGTTAACTGAACTGTATACTAAATCTGATAAAAAATATAAACTAGAGGAAGAATAATAAAACTATAGATGAGTGAACTGTTGAAATGTTAAGAGACGATATCGCGGAAAGAGACTACAGTCTGATCTGTAGTGGTAAAAGAAGATAAATGAATATATTACGTATAGTTTAAATAATGCTACGTAAACATGCCATACAATTTAAATAAGTTTGTAGAAGCTCAAACAGAATCATTTATAGATATCCAAAAGGACACAACTATATAGAATCTGCACATATTGCTGCACATTTAGTGAAGGATACATCCCGTTAAGACTGACTACGGTCTCGACATGCAGAGGTTGGGAAGAGGACGAACAATCTTTGCAACATCTCCTATATATTTTACCTGCAGTCTGCAGTGCAACAACAACAACAACGAAGATTAAGATATTTAGAATGTTATTTTCTAAACCTGTCAGAGGCGGGTGCAAAAAACCGGCCATTCTGATCAAGTTCTTTGAAGAGGTGGTATGTGTTGATGTGCTAAGATAAAATTTTCAGCCATCGACTGGGATGTATATATGGCTTCATTGCGTGAGAATTTTGGATCCTTATTAACCAAAACCAATTACAAATTTAAATATTTTTGAATCAAGGAATTTAAATATTTATTAAAACAAACACTAAAATTTATTATACTAAATTGTATCCATTACCCAGTACGGCAAATATAAACCATTTTTTTCTCTGATCTGAAAATATACTGGCGCCGGCGTTACTTTTATAAAGTCCTAAAAATGTAAATCATTTAGTACCTAAAACTTCTTTAGTTTGCTAATTCTATTATTGTTAATGTCTATTTTGGTAGTTAAATCTTCTATTACTGAAGATTATTTATATACTTATTTCTTTGGAATACTATTTTCTTTTGTAATTGTGAACTAAAAAAAGATCTGTATTATTAGAAATATAGTTTTTTTGTAATAAATCGGCTTTAAATAAAATTGAACTGAAAATAATAACAACAAAAATGTCAAAATCATTAAGAGGACAATACATTTAATGTTAAGGTTTACTTTCAATATAATAATTCTTAAAAAATCTGATGTGACCACCACATAATTTTATTGTACTTTGGATTTTACGTCCAGTAGTATAAACAAAATATTTACATAATATTGTTACAGTTTTCCATATTTTAGATTATTTTATAAATAACGTTTAGAATAGTTATGAGTTAAACTTAAATTTCCACGAAGCAATTTCAACCAAAATCTAATCAGCTCTCATAATCTGAATATAAAAGTAGGCCCTACTATAAATACAAAATTTAGTGTTGAAATTCGTATTCGTTTTTCAGGTAGATTAGGAATCATATTTAACAGATATTTTTTGGTAATTGTCATTATCAACTTCATCAAACACATTTTTTTATTTAGCAAAAAACATTTATATATACATAAATAAACCAATTTTTCCTTTGAAATGGTCAGAAATAGTTAAATTAGTGAAACTCATAATGTAAAATTCTAAATAGAAGTGTTATATTATTTTCAATATTTTTTTTATATTATGATAAAGTTAAAAAAGCTGCAAACCTAGTGATTAGTGATTAGAAATTAACAGTTTCTTTGCTACAAACAGGCACAGTTTGAACAGTTTCTTGTCCAACATTTCTGATCTTTTAAGACAACAAGATTATATTAATATATTTTATGTCATTCGGAATTTTGATTGGGATTCATTGAAGCTACCTATCCCAAATTTTATATATAGGCAAAAACAGATCACAAAACTAACGTGTAGTAGCAAGTACATATTACTATATTAATCTTCAAAAACACATGAAATATTAATCGGAAATTTTAGCATGCACCCATCACTGAATCAAATTTGCATCAATGAATCAAATTTGTAAAATGTCATTAAAATCGTACTAGTCGGTTTTTAGAGGTTAGTATATACAAGAGTACGCGGATCTTTTTTTCGTTTTTTAAATCTCCAACATCCAGAAAACGCAACATAATTTTTTTTCGATCCGTTCCATTACTTAGTTATTCTGACTATATTCGTAAAATGATTTAATGTTTCAGAAATTTATAATTTTCATAAAATTTGTTAACAAATTTAAAATTAAAAAAAAATTAAGAAATCTATAATCAAATTATATTGGTAATCAAAAGCCCATTAAAAAAATAATCATTTCATTACTTATGATTCAACAAAATGGTCTGTATAAGGTAAAGTATATTGGTTAATTGGTATCATGCTTGCAACGCTTTGTAGGAAAATATTCAAAGTATTAAAACAACTATCAAAGGATGATGCCGTATCATCCATCAATCTCAAGTTAGAAGCGAAGCTCAAAATATTAGTATTCAAATGAGTGTCGAATGCGCTTTTATGATGAAATTTTAGAAATCCACTTTGGATCGCGATTACGATAAAAATTTAAATTATTTCTTCACTATAATTTAAATTGATTTGTCAATTATTGTTAACCAATACAAATCATTGATTGAATTTGTGGATTAAAAATAAATTTTTATAAGAATTATATGGCGTTTCAGTATACAAAAACATAAATTATGCACTGATATAAACGCAATAAATTATAGGTTGATCTACTATTTTAGGTTGATCTACTATATCATATATTTCTCTAATTTGGTTCACTATAGATCTAATCCAAACAGACACATTTAACAGACACATTTATGTTTTAGAGATACAGAAAAATAAAGATTTAAAACAAATCTATAGAAATTTATCTTCTAAATTTAATTTGCGAAACTTATACTACGCGGAATGTATTGGAAATTCAGGAAAATCTAATTTATAACTAACAAACTAACGTAGAAATATAAAGAATGTAGAAATATAAAAAACGTTATAGAGGTAAGATGGTAAGAAATGTTGAAGGGATTTTATAACTGATGTAAGAAACCTATTTTTTTTTACTGTTTTGCATTGTTATTAAACTAAAAATAATAAAAGAAAATTGTTTTTAAATAGTATTGAATATTATGGAATTTTTACTTGTTTTACGTTAGTTATGAATCAAGCTTAATAATTTAATATTCTACAATATACAAAAAATATAATATAATTCTAAACTGAAAAATGCTCTAATATTGCATGCAGGAATAACTCTTTATAATACAATGTCATATACATAATTTTTGAAGTGGGTTAAGTAGGTCTTAGTTTTACAATATTTCTTAGCCACTTTATATATCAAAATTTATAAAAGAAAATTGGTAAGTGCATAAAAATTGCTATTGTTTTCTTAATTATATTATACTAACATTTATATTATATTTGGAGGGACAAGAGAAGGCATCAATTACCTTGCATTTTGGGTAAATATAATACGGTATATACATATAGTGAAGTATCATTATGTTGTATGAGCATTTATTAAAAAGAATGTATTGGCACGCGCATAATAGCTTTAAAAAATGTATCACTTAAATATTCCAGTTTATATATATACATAACTTAACCACACACGAAGATACAATTACTATATAAATAGTGTTCACTGTTCAGTGTTCTTTATTATATATAAATCAATGTAAAGAAACCATGTTTTGTTCTAATTTCCCCACTTTGGTAGAGTATCCATTCACTAATAAACAGTGTAGAGGAGTATTCATTCATTCACCTACAAACAAAGCTATCAACAACGTGTATAATTTCAGATAAGTGGGTAAGTTTAATGTAATTGTGTAGTTGTAATTGCAGCTGTATAGCTGTTTTGAAATATTTTATGCTTTGGTATTTTTTTAGGATTAAGTGGTAAAAAAAGTATCTATGAATACAAAGAATAAAAAAAAAAACATTTTGTTTTTTATTTTGAGAATATTCAGGCATTACTGATGAGAATGTGATCACTTTAATTATAATTGTGTGCATAATTTCATATACAATGTTTACGAAACTCATTATCTTTTATACATTATTGACTAACATAATGTGATTTCTGGTATACGAAGAAGAAATGTAAAGAATAAGTTAAAACCATGAATTCTATTAAATCTATGACGACCATACAACTATATTTAGATTGCAGTAAACAAGACAAATCGATGGTATGTTAAAACACTAATCCTCAATACTTCTATTCCAGGAATCTGCATTTAGCTGCCGCTCTCCAGATATAGAATTGTCGCTTCATCTATTACTGCATCTATCCACTCATCTCGATCTTGGTCTGCCCGCATAGACCAATTGTTTGACGCGATACTGTATTGATTCATGGAGGAGGACTAGGAGGCAATTTGAGCTGTAGCGCTATTGCAAACTAAGTAATGTAATTTGTTTGTAAAGTTATAGATAATTTTTTTAATAAAATCAAACTGATGTAGATCAAACTAACAAGCTATGAATATATATGTAAAAATAAATATTACTTTTTAAAGATACCCACATATTAATGCACAAATTATTTATATATTTATATCAAATTTTTTATGATTCATCATAAAATCGGGTTGCTAAACTGTGATGTATGTTGGCATTAAAAATACAATAAATCATCCACCCACTTTTATCTAATATCATAAAAAATTTAATATCAATTGAATAATAAAATCTTTTCCATTACATAAAAGTCAGGTATTTTAACATTCTTTTTTATATGTTTATTATTTTACTACATTCTATTTTAGGTATGTTTCACTTTCCCCGTCTATCCTTCTGTTATCGCCTTTTCTCCGGATCTATAATAAAGTTAAAAATTTCAAACCATTTCGACCGCTAAAGTTCCTTTTATTATAGTTGATCGATCCTCTATAATAAATGTTGGTCCACGAATTCTTAGTATTTTATAATCTCTATGAACCACGAATCCTTGGTATACTTTTAAGCTTTTAATTTTCAGATTAAATGACTTAAATTATTTGATAGAATTACAAAACAAAAATGTGCGAATTCGAGTTTGAATATTGTAACCCCATAATTTCTGTTGAATTTCCACACAAAAATAGAAAGTTTGGACCAAATAAAATTGGAAACTCGGTCCAATTGCCTTAATAAGTTAGAGTTTAACTGAGAAAATAGCAACTAATTTAGAATGTTCAGTGGGATTGATGATTATTATTATAATATAAAAAGTAAAAAGGATGAATTTATTTAGATCAATCCAAACTTAATCTTGGTTATACACGTTTCATCAGTTTTTATATCATGGCTTAATCACTTCATGGGGTAATTACAATCATTTAATCGGTAAAATGTACAACCTTTTACAGAAAATTACAAAAAAAAAAGATTTATCGGAGATTTAAAATTCCTTTTTATTTTCGAAATTCAGCTAAAAATATCATTTAAATTTCCTTCTTGTTTAACAGAAAAACTTTTGAATGGGATAAATTTCCCGGAAAAAAAAATTGTAAACTAAATTTTTAAAAATGTTAAAAATACTAACCAAAAGCATACAGAAAATCTTATTCAGTTTATATTTTTTTCTTCTCAGAAACTGCATTTTAAATATGACAAAATATTCCAGAATTCTGGAAGATTTGTTAAAGATTGATTATAGCTTAGCATAATCATGATAAGCTAAAAGACACACTACTCATTCTATTTTATATAGCTAATAGTGTTTTCGAAATCTCGTACCGTAAGTTGCTTTAAAAGAATTTTATAATTAAGGTCCCTTTTTTTGGAATACACTATAAAATACGAAAGTGGATTTATATTTTATGCAAATTGTATTTAAATCAATAATTACTGTTTGATTGGTAAAAGATCGGTTTTTAAAAAATATGCACAACATTTTTTTTTAAAAGTTAATATTATACTGTTTGTAATGTTACTTAAAAAATGTTTATAGATTAACTGTCATTATTATAATGCATTATAATATTTAACCATATATTATAATGAACTATCAGATATCTCCCCTGTTTTCTTTAGTTAAGATAAATCTTCTGACTTTATGACTTATTTTGAAATTCATAATACATATCTATAAGCGGTGTAGCTATGGGATGATATAATGTTTTTTGTAAATAAAAGTTTTTCACCATTTCATTTTTGGTTGCACTCCCACGGGGATTTCCGAGACATATGTTTTAAATATTGTAGGGTATTAGTACAAGCATTGCTTATTATTAAATCTTTAAATAACCGATAACGCGTGTCACCTTAATATTTTAACACCCTTATTTAGGAAATAAACTATATATATAAATGTATTAACAAAATCCTTGATACATTTCGATTCTCTATGGTGTACTATATATATTGTATAATAGTGAACAATAATGTACATCATAACTGGTAACTTTATCGTTTTTATATTTTCCCCTTCAGTTTTTAATCCTTTCAATAGTAATCTAATAAATACTCATTTCGTCGTTAATATAATTTTTTTTTATACATGTATTATAATAACAAATAAGTTGAGGGAATGAGTGCCATCCATACATCAGGACATACGGGGTAATATAAGAAAAAAATTAGTGAACTATCATTTTAGGAAAAAAAAACATATTGAAAATAAACTCTTAAAATTATAAACTTCTATGTTCAAATGGAATTGAAATTATATAATAAGTATAGCCTTTTTCATTATTTGGTCCAGTTGTGATCATTAAATATTTGAGGTAAAGTTGTGATCAATAAAGATTTCAGGTAAAGTTGTGGTCATTAAACATTTTATTGTAGACCTTAGAATTATTTACCCGTCCCGATCCAGAATATTCAAACCATCTGAATATTCAATACAATTCTTAAAATAATAAAGAATGCAAAAATTTGGTGAAATATAATATAATAATCCAAACTTAAATAATAAAAAGAATTTCTAAAGGTCGTACATAATTCTGAGTTTGAGAATTCAATTTGAATCTAATTAATTTTCGACATACCAAAGGAATAACAATAGAGTATTGCTAAACGAAAACGACAAAATAACATTACATATTTCGATATTTTAACGAAATAAAATATTCGTTTCGTTATTCAAATGTGTAACGAAAAAGTTTCTGATATAGTTATGTTTAAAACGTTATAATATAAGTTATGTCTGGCTAGATTTTTGTTGAATAATTTTTAAAAATTGTGTAACTAAAAATAAAATTAAATATTTGCGTTATCGTTACGTTTTGCGCTATTTAATTTATAAAACATGTAATTATAAAACATGTAATTTTGATAAATAATGCTATACGTTCTGACTAACGTTTTGCAATTTTGACAAAGTTAGTTTTAATATTTATCTATATAAAATCAAAAGTATTATCTGTACAATCTACGAGGTATAGAACTTTTTCTGAACCACACGAGGTGGGATCTAAAATAGTAAAATAAGTATTTTAGCAAAACCCAAGTGGTCACCTGAGTGGTAGAAAAACGATGCTAACGCCGACGTGTTGTATGGGACTATCCACTTAAACTGACCTTAAAATTAAATTTTATATTCAATACTAAAAAAAACATCCCCAAGGTTGGTTAATTCATTCCTGCCAAATGCATCCCTTTTATCGCTGGCCGAAGCCGAATTTGCAGTTGAAGTGTGTGCTATAGTTTCTTTCCCATTCTGTTCTCCGAAATTGCTACATTATTGGTTGAATGGGTTACGTATTCTGGCTGCATGTTCATCAATCTCATTCGCATGTTTATTTTCTGGGATGTTCTTTTATTCCGGAACCTTCAGTAACGTAATTCTGTATACTGATTCAGTAAGAACGCAAGTTTGTCGGAGCATATTATCAATAATTTGAAATTTATTTGAAACAAAGTTTTTATGACCCAATTATGGTTTAAGATATAACAACAATAACTTTAAGATATAAGTTCTTCTTCTGAATTATCCAAATATTTTTATATTTTCTAAACTCAGTTTACATTATAGTATAATTAAAATTATATATGTATGTATATATATAATAGCATTAAATAATAATATAGGAGGAAATTGATACTGTTTATACTTACACTATACTGGTATAAATACACTTGTATAATTAGCACTTTCCAAAAATAAATCGGAATATACCCTTCAATCAAACGACTGCTGTTCGGATAAAGTTTTAACGACTTGACCCATAAATATTATTAAAATATATTTACAATACGCATATCTTAATCAACCTATTTGAAAGCCACGTGTCACAAAACCTTGCACATGCATAAAATTCTATACGCTATCTGAAAAGTGAAAATTTGATCATTGGTGGTGGGTAAAGTCGAGAGATAAATTTTCTTATAATAAATATTTTCCTCTTGTTTCATTTTCTCAATATAATTTTTCCCCCAAAAATTTGTTATAGTATACATATAGAAATATATTCACGAAATACTTACAAATATGAAAATTATCAAAGATTTAAAGATTTTTTAGTGATGCGTTTGTTGAAACATGTAAAAGATACATGAATACAAATTTAGTTGAGCTAAAAAAAGTTATTTAGTTGTGACAAAAAAAAAAAAATGACAATTACATCTACATAATTCTGTATCAAAAATTATTATGTATTTTTCCATTTATTCGGATTTTTACAATTTCATTATTTTTGAAGAAAATATTAAATTCATTTTTTATTAATTAATTATATTTAATTTTTTAATAAAATAATCTTAGGAATTGAAAATTGCTACTATATTCTATACAAGTAAAAGACTGGATGGTGTGTAAGTTTTTCTTATATTTTTGTCATAGAAATTTTGGTGACAAAATGTCAATTATATTATTAACTATAGCAATTGTACTCACGGAATATATTACAATCAAGCTATGAGTTATATTGATATCCAAAAATACATTTTAATTATGGTCGTTTTGTTAAATGGTTGCCTCCAACCTCTAAGCTAAGTTCATATGCGGTTTAACTCTTTACTTATCGATTAATGCCACAGATATGACATTAATCGATTTTTTTTGTTGCGAAAAGTTATCCATATAGATTTTTAATTTTCAGCTTGTCGTTTGTTAGAGTTTAGAGAAGTTGTTGTGAACTATATTGTATTCTACATAAAATATCAATAAATCAAACTTTCAAAAACAATAAATATTTAGAAATTTGTATTACATTTAAGAAAAACTTTCACCGTGGCCATCTTTTATATGGAATTAATTTTTGCTTGTGCTAATATAGCAAATCTGGATGTAACTATATGAATCTTCTGCGTGTAAGTTATTTTTTTATAGATTCCTGGAAGTCTTTATTATGAACCAAATTTCTAGTTTGTAATTAACAATTATTTACCTGTTGAATATATTTATTATTTATCGCAAATCATAATCACAAATATCATTTTTTTTAAATTACTTACCAATGATTTTTTTCTGTAATTTTATATATAATTATATTTTTTTAAATAGCTAATTATGTTTATTAACTTAATCTGAAAAAAAATAATCAAAATAAATATAAAATCTTTTTGTTAATTAAACATTATAAATTTATAATTGATATAAAGTTTTCAGTGAAACGTAACAACTTCTTTATATAGGTAGACTCTTTGGACCCGTACTGAAAATTTAATGAAAGCTGTAGCAAATGTGCATCGATTCAGGAGTAATATCGAATCCTAATAGTGAATCTTAAAAGTAACGTAAACAAACGGAAAAATTATCTCTTATTATATAACTGAAATATGATTCTTCTTAAACTTTGTTGAATTAATTCATTGGAAAATAATTATAAATCAATTAAATTTTTTTTATTTTAAATTTATATTATAATGAACATTTATATTTTCAAAAAACAACTAAAATTAAAATTCAAACATGACACCTCTACTGTAAAAACAACTGTCACTGTGTAGATACAAAGGTGGTAGATACAATAATTATGCTGTATAACAGTTTCTCACTGTTTACATACTATTGGTTTGGTTATAAAATACAAACATACCATCACTCATACAGAAACAAATTATAAATTTTAATATACGCAATCGTTAAACCGAAAGAATGAGAAAGAAAGATTTAAATAAAATATTTTGCTATCGGGGTCTTTCGCCATTTTTAAAAGGGGTTTGGCTTCTATATGCGCAGCATTGCAGATTCTTATGAAAAATCAACAATATATAGATATAAAAGCAGCTGCATAAATCCAACCCAATTAAATTGTTTTAGCATTTTATGTGTTGCAAGTTGCAATTATCGCAGCTGCCTTTAAAATATATAATCGTATAGCTCGAAACATTAAAGTGTACAATATAAAAATAATAATGTGCATTTTATATATATAAAATTATTAACTTTAATTCACAAACTAAAGGATGTTTAATTAGATTTTAAATTTAATAAATATATGTAAAAAAATGTTATACCTTTTCATTTTTATGATAATTTTATATATTATTATTTTGTTTAAATTTTCTTTCGAACTGCAAATGTAGTTAATCAAAAGCTTTTAATATGCTGTGGAACATGAACATTATACATGATTGATAGCATGCGCATGAATATTTGTTTTCTATATACATATATGACTATGTATTTTTTCGAAAAAGCTCAGGTTTAAATTTAATATATCATTAGAGTTCAAAGTAATATCTTATTCTTAAAGAAATCAAAGTTGAATTATTGCTTGATTTTATATAAAACGTATGATTTTAATCAATATTCTACAATTTCTCTATATATGTATACAATAATGAAATTTGGCTTGTTTTTTAAATCGAATGTCCGGATTCTCTAAAAGAGTTTCAAAAATTAAGGATTTCGACAAACCTATATCAAGAATCTTTAAAAGTATGAATATAATCCGTAAATTTTCGACTCTTAAACAATCTATGCTATTTATAATATCTTTTAATAATGAACTAATGAAATCGAAATAGACATCAACAAGCTTTAAATTTATTTCGGTATATATAATATATTTTTTTTCAGAATGCTATATAGTATATAATGGAGGAAATAAGAGAATTTTCATCCCAGACATACGTCAGGGGAAGCGAGTCTTAGAATTCTCAAAAAAAGGTCTAAAGAAGTGCTCACATTCAACTAATCCGAGCTACATACAATAACTGGCCTGCTCACAGGTCACTGCGCACTCAAGTATTATTTGAACAAAACTGGGTAAGGCATTTTTAAGTCCTTATCCTTACGCAATTAGGGGTCTCGCCGGCAGAATAACTCTGTGCTACTACAGAAGCATATGAGCATCAACTGAGCAAATATTAGTAGGGTAGGCAAAATACATCTTTCTAGGTGTTAGGAGGCGCATGTTCATACCTTTGCGTTAATGACTCCTTTTTTTTATTTAAATCTAAAAAAAAATTAAAAACATATTTTGCAGGATAATGTTTTAAGTAGGGTTTTAAGGTAAAGACTACTTTAAATTTTTTCCAATCTTATGTTTCAATTGTTAATTAGTTGAAAATTTTTTATTAACTGTTTTTGCTTGCATATCATTTATTTAGTGCCTGGCAATAGTATACATATTAATAATTTAATTATGTTTCTAAAATGTATACTGCTTGTACAAGGCAGATGGTTGGAGTTGTTAATCATGAATTAATCTGAAATCTGTATGTATATGTGTTGTGCTTAGCTTAATCCATTACAGATAGTGAAATTTTTTTTCCAGCATGTAGAGAAAGTGCGTTTAAAGAAATAGATATCCTCTTATTAATTATACAAATCTATCTTTCTTCTTGTTCTCATTCTCAATAATCCATACAAATAATTTGGTGCACCTCCAGAAGCTCTTATTTGATCGTTCTTAATGATAAAAAATCTTCTGTTTTGAATTAATTGTGGGTTAGAAACATAATTATTAATATAATGTTAAAAAAGGTATATACCTAAAAGATAAATAATTTAACTTCCATAGCTAGGTTAGCATAACAAATTTGTATCGTTTTAACTCGTTTAAATTTTCAACTGATTTTCCAATTTTCATTGCGTGTTTATCCAAAATTATGAAAATGCCTACACCAAAACGTATATAAAATTATTTTGACTTTACAAATGTGGTAAAATATAAATATTTATGCTTCCATTATAGTAACTATCAGAAGTTTATAAATATACATAAAATATATTTGTATTTTTGTTTGTTTCTTAATTCACTTAATACCATGGCAAATTGGAAGGAGGAGCTCTCTATAAACATATAATTTTTAAATTTCAGATCACCATTGAGAGCTTTTGATAATATTAAAATAATTGGTTACAAAACATAACATAAAACTTAGTCAAATCATATTACATAATCTTATATTAATAGAATTATTATAATGGGTAATACTATATTATAATTGTATTATTAAAAAGTTCCATCGATGATAAGCTATCATGAATGTTTAATATATAATTTAAGGACGTTCTATATAAAAGTATTTTAATTTTTTGTAAATAATCAACATTATACGGACAAACTGCAATCATCAATTCAAAAATTTTATGGAATTATTTCTATATATCCTGATTTATTTTATGGAATGAAAACTTAAATAATATTAGCATTCAAAATCAGAATGTATTTTTTAGTTAAACAATTTTTTTAAAATCTGAGTGAAGTATCAATAATGTTCATGCATAACATCTAGTCGAGCTGCAAAGAATTGAGCGAAAAAGAAACAATTACACACTTTTTATTCAAGAGCCCAGCGACAGGGCCAGGTATTGTTCTATGGAAAATCACGAATATTGATTTAAACAATCTTAGCCATTAAGCAGCACTGCTGCTTCCTGAACACTATACGAGGTGGATCTAAACAATACCAACCACTACTAACTCACTCCTATAGTAATACGGTTCACGAATGTTGAGTGCTATCAGAATGGTGCTAAAGATCTAATTGGAATATTGGACATTTTATCCGAAACTCGCCACTTAATCAACCATCATTGTCCAAAGATTAAATCTTGGATGTAGATTAATAACTTATAATAATGATATAATTATTTTATTTTATATTAATTTATTATATGATTTTCTACTTTTTATTTAAATTTAAAAAAAATATTTATCAAAATGAAATGATACATATTTTATTAACTAGTCATGCTATGACACATATTGATTGTCATTATTGTTTATATTTAAATAAAAATTGTATTCAAATCAAATTTATAATTTTAATTAAATTTGAATCTATCTTTTCAAAATATTATAAAACTAAATTGAAAAAATGGTAGAAGTGATTGAATATTAACATGGGTGGAGCTAATGCTAAATCAGTGGCAACCGATGATTAGGTTATATAAAAACAGAATGTTTAAACATAAACTAGCTATATGTCAATTATAGAAATATTTATTCAATATATGTCAAAAAATTATTTATAAAATATTAAATATAATATTGGATTGATGATAAGCATATAATTTGCCGCAATAAAAAACTTAAAATGCTTCCTTTTAGAGTCTAATGCCGACCTGTTCTTTTGCTGATAAAGAACTCTAATATCTGTTGCCAATCTATATGTATAGTTACATTAATTCAAAAAAAAAGAAATTACTTCCATGTGTGAATATTATGATTATGAACTAAAATTTCTAGGTGGTATGAATTTTGGTTAATTTTTCTTTGGCTATTGGTAAACTAATCATTTAACAACCGGCTCGTCTTCTATTTACACAAAAATTACAACAAGCTGAACTCGAGAACCAGCTCTAACGCACTCCTGGATGTTAATGAATGTTTATAAGGTATTTTATAGTAAAATTGTACCTATTAGTTTTCAAATGTAGATTTGAAAATTCAAAACTTATAGTACATTTTTTATTATAACAATTTTCATTATTGAACCAAATTTGGTTACATTATTGTCCAACTTAACTAAAAAATATGTTTCAAAATATTTTACAATTTTACTTACAGAATAAAGCCAATTGTTGAAAGAAGTATGTAATTAAAGTATACATACATTTATTTTTGTTATATTTTTCTATATTTTAAATATAGAAAAATATAAATATGTCACATTTAGAACACAATTTCCACTAAATTTTTGTGCAAATACTATTTTTATTTCCACGAAACTAAACTAATTTTTCAATTTATATTAATAGAAGATTTTTATTGATATAAATTATATTTGGTTCACGTTCAGTCCCAATTGAATCAAGAAAATGTGCACCATTTTCCAGCTGTAAGAGATCAACAAAACAATACTAATATATAAATCTAATTTAGAGCAACTTAACGAATATACAAACGCTTGGTTGTATATTCCAATAATTGACAGTTTGTGTTTCATAATACGAAAAAGGTTGAAATTGAATTGAAACTAATAACTCCATTTATATCCAAAATATAAGCTTAATGAAACAAATAAGTAATTATTTACAATCAAATCCATAATTCAAATCCATACAATCAAATCCATAATTTCTTTCTCAGTAATATAATGCACTATACATAATTAGGTATTGGGCAGGAAAATATTTAGAAATAAAAATAATTATATAAATCATTTAAAAACTATTACGATGCTTAAGATTAGCGCCAAGATATCTATATAAAATTTAGTTTGGCTTACGATAAGATTACGATAAATGTCATTATTCTGTTTGCTATATTTGTGTAGTTAAGGTTAGTTTATTTGCTTTTTAAATTGAAAAACATTAATTAAAAAAATTGATAATAAAACAAAATGACAATGTCAATATTTATCTCAATACGGTTCAATTTTTTAAGAAAATTATATGATGTATCCCTTAAAGTTTAAGGCTTAAACTGAAGAAGCTAATCTTTTGCAACGTTTTCAAGTCAAAATATAAAATGAATCAGTGAAATTTAATTGTCTTTTATTGAATTATTTATCCAATCTACTAAAATTTTCGATACATTTAGTGTGTCTAGTGATTTTGCCTAATCTGAATCGTCGTATATGGGCCTTATAGTGTATTTAAAATATTTTTTTAAAGAACAATTTCTAAGTTTTATTTACAATTTATAAATTTAAAATATTTGAATATTCTATAGAAACTTAAGTATAAACTTCTAATCTCATTAAAAAATTTAACGTTTTAAGTTATTTCTCCATTATAAATTTTATATTATATTAAGTACCAAATTGAATAAATCACTGAAATCACTCATTAGATCACAATCATATTTTAAACTCTTAATATAAGAGAAAATAAAATGTGGACAAAATGAACCATATAATCTAATGAATGTTTCAGCGGTATCGGGTACGAAAATATGGAAAAAATATTTGAATATTACTGCGGTGATTCATTTAACAAAACATTGTTACTCGAGCCGTACTAATCATATGGATCACTAGAGATTTTCATTACCAAACAAAATAAATTATTCCACAAATTTCAAGCTTTGAATATTACTTGTTATATGGATTAGAAATATTATTTGTGCGGATCATTATTTTGATTTGGTTCGATGAATATATATAACAATTTACAATATATAATATATATAAAATTAATTTAGAAATAAAATAAGATAAATATTGACAATGATGCCACATTTCCAATTTTATGGATACAATTACAATAGCATGAATTATATTAAAAATATATATTCAAATCAAGTCTGGATAAGATTTATATGTACTGCACAAAAAAGAATAGAGTGATATATGTATATTATAAATACAGGTAAAACATGAAGTATCCGCATCCGAAAACGAAGCTTCCTTTACAGGGTATTGTAGGCTCAATATATTTGCATTACATTAACACGATCCAAAAACCAATTTCGTAGATTGAATATTATATTGTGCAATTTCAAGGCTTTGATGTTTAAACGACTGAGACAAAACAATGGATAAAATGGGTTTTATCCTGACGCAGTCACTCATGGAACATATCAATTACACAGCTTATTTGAGCAGTGTATATTTGAAGGGGCGCGATTTTAATAAATCGAAAGCCTGCATCTAATAGGGGCACACCATTTGTCTACTCTCAATAAAAAACTAACCTACCCTATAATTATCGTTTTGTCTTTCTACGCAATTATAGATTAAGTTCTTTCTTTCTAAAATAGTATACAAGTAATTCTCAGGGAGCTCTGAAAGCTAATCAACTTTATAATAATGAATCTGCTTATCTACATTAGCAAATCCACCAATATTATATAGTGTAACCATTGACCAACAATTTGTTTGATATTGTTTTCCTGAGTTCATTCATCTTATTATGCCGATACAATTTCGATATTTTATCAGCGATGACATTTTTATTACTCTACATATTTTGATTTTAACTTAACTCGCTGAGACTATCTTCATTTTAGTTTAACACTATTTCTGATACAATATTAATTATATCCACAGGTTCATAAGCATTAGTCACTGGTTAATGCATTAAAAGTTTTTGCTGAAAACCCAAAGAAGCATGAAAACGCTTGAAAACAAGAAAGACATATATACAAAAATTATTCCCAGAGCTAATTAATAAAATTGAAAATTGTCATAATCTCTGGAAAATAAATTCGAATGAATGCATATTTTTTAACAATGTCAGTGCCTCCTCTAAAAATAAATATGATGAAACTGGGCAGAAGACGTTAAATTCATGAACCACAAATTAATCTAATCTAAATAATGGTAAGAAATTTTAAATAAATCTATCATCAACCAATTTATATAAGCATCATAATAAATATTATGAAAAATAATGTTTTCCAAAATAATATAATTTTTTTTAAATATATTTAATGATAAATTCCTTTATGATTTTTGTTATTTTTATATTAAATTCTAAAAAAAAAATGCACATAATAATTTAAGGTTAAAACACGATTAAAATTTCCAATTGCCATTTTGCCAATTCTTTATTTTATAAAACATCGTTTGTCAATTTTTTAGTTTTTATATATATTTTTATAATGAATATTCATCAGATATTGAAGCTTCTTACACTATACAATTTTAAATAAATATATTTTTATTTTATTTTATATTTTATGTTTTCTTCTATGCAAGCGCATGATAGTAAAACAAAAATCAGAAAGTTAAAAAAAAACGATAACGAGCAAGTAAATTATGTTCAGTTTCAACGAAATATTTAAATTTATATATGTACGAAGTAAGAGTATCTATATATACAAAATACGGTACGCCAACAGGCAAAATATTTTTTTTTTTTTTAAATTGGAATAACTAGAGGTGCTAAGTAGTGTTTTTAATATTCAAAATAATCATTTATTTTTCCGAAGTATATGATAGGCGAGATAACAAAATACAAAAAAGAAAACATGGTTACAAGTAACGCTTAAACTTTTAAAATTCTGCAGAAGTACAAATATTTGTTGTTGTTTTGGTTCAGTTTTTATCGAGAATAATTATATAGGAATTCACGGTAATCTGTAATCGGTAATATATCCTCTTTAATAATTTATGTTGGTATATATACATATATATAATTTAATAAAAATGATAGAAGAGTTTCAATTATTTGAAGTTTTCATATATGAAATTGGGATAAATAAAAAAAATATTCTCATCAAGAAGGAAAGTTTACCTGAGATTCGATGGATTACGACGCTGTGGGGATGAAACTATAGAACCCACACTGAAACATGTAGTGTGTGACTGCGATAAACTTGCGTGCCTCAGTTATCAATACTTGGGACGTGACGTATACTGCACAATTGGTCGGTTCTTTCAATACTACTCTTGTGGAGAATGGTTCCCTTTATGAGGGAAAGCAGAATTTTTAACAAGATTAGAGCTTAGTTTTTGAACCTTGCATATAGGGACCACAATCGATCCATCGAAATATCTTGTGATGCGCGTTGAATACGGTCATCAACCTCAGCTTACCTGGAAGGTGGGAGCTTACATATTTTAGGCTACGGATACCTGCATTTACATATAAATCGAAACCTGACATGCTCTGAACATATATTAAAGATAATTCGTTATGTCTATAAAATTGGCAATATTGATTTTGTGAAATCAATAAAATAAATGTTTACTGCGTTAAATAATTTAACTAAAACATTATACATAAGTTATGTATATATAGATATTCTGAGTTTTTAAATATGTTGAATACAATTCATATGTGGGAGATTGTTAAAACGCGTCATGAATTGAAAAAATAAATAAAGTCAAAATGAAATTATTTGCGGAAATACGGTTTACTGTACACCGTAATAGTTGGATTAACTTGACTGAAAAGTTGGCGTAAAGTCGATGAAACTTTTTTCAGACGTTTATAATACCCAACATATGAAATATTTGTATACAGATATGCGATTAGATGTTGCTAACCGAATCGTATTCCAATATACATATACAAATTTGAATCTTATAGTGACTATACTGCCACTTCCAGCTGTAATTTAATCATCTACTGAAGACTATCCCACCCAACGACCCAACCTTATCAGTTCCTTCTGAAAAGAAATTATGAGAAAAATATTTAAAGATAATCTCATATTTTTTTTAATTAATGTTTGAATAATGGGTAAGTATTAAAGATTAAGTATGTGTGCTATGGTGTAAAAATTGTGGATAATATTTTTTTTTAAAATAAGGTGCATTCACTTCAGATTCTGAGCGATGCAAGTATGTTCTTTTTTCCTTAATTTTTGTATCAAATTGATCCAACAAGTTTGTATAATATTCTGAGTTAATTGTTTTACATTTCTTGAGGTAATCGAACAGCAAAATTCATTTTGAATCCGAAAAAAAACCATAACTTTTCCTACTTGCAAAAGAGTCTTTGCATTCTTTAGTGAAGTTAAACTAGTTTCCTATACTATTGTTTTGATTGTTGTGGTGAATCCAAGTTTCATCCATAATTAATTCGACGCACACAATAGGATTTATTTTTATTAAAAAGTTTCAAACGCAGAAATTTGCATTCGAATGCGTTTCTGATGGTCGGATAGAAAATACAACTCCCATCTATCGCAAAGCTTTTTCATTTTTAATTCATCCATATCATGATGTTAGCGTATTTAACTATATTATAATTTGTTGAACGATTTCTGATGTTCTTACAGTTTTATTTTTTTTAGATATTACTAAACTCAATCTATACTTTAAAGAACAGGTCAACGACAATTGAAAAAGAAGAAATATTTGTTTTATTATTGAATTTTACAAAATTTTCAAACAAAGTTTACTAAAAGTTTTGACACATTGATAGTTATACCTTTCAGTAAGTAAGGAGGTGTATAAAATGTCGGTAATTCTAGTTGGGCCATACATGATGTATCAGTCTATTAAAATTTGGCACTTTTTTGTTTTAGTTATTTTTTAAACAAATGTTGCTGGTTACATTATGCTTAAACTCAAGATAAATTATAATTTTTCTTCAAATTATCTTAATATAAATAGAATATATATTACAATTATACGATACCTTGAAACAGTTGTACCACAGCTGTCAAAAAAAAAATCAAAACATATATTACAGTATAGTTATGGTTAAATAAATTAAGGAATATTTAAAAATAATTCCCAAAAATTATAAAAAACATATAAACAAATGTGAATTTTTGTTTTTTGTCAATATTGTACGAGCGATGGTAAAACTTGTCAACAATGTATCAGAACATTTTCAGGCTTCATGACTATATAATATTTACTTTTTTTCTGTTCTTGTTAAATATTCTTCTTTTATTGTTTGGGAGTCAATAGTATCATAAACAATTTTCTTATGCATTCTAACAACGATACATAAATTTACAAAAATTGATAAGACAATAAACAGCTGTACTAAAAAAAAACTTAATTTTTTTATCAAAAACTATATTTTATTTATGGCTATACAACATAAAACCATACATCATACTTAAACTTTTATATATTTATTTAGATATATACAATATAATTTTGGATTTATTACCAAAAATCTTCGGTAACTTTTTAAATAAACAATTCATCTCATTTAATCTTTTGTATTGTGTGTAATACTATAATATATAAATAAATAAATCATTAAAATATGTTTTCTGAAACTTTTTTTTTATATTTATATTTTGTATGAAATTTTAATGCTAATTTTCTGATTAAACTAACACAAACTCTAACTTTACTGTGGTCCTTAACATAAAATTTCTTAAGTAAGGAATATTCTGTTAACATAATTGGCATAATAATTTTGAATTGACCACAATACAAATATACAAATAATACAAGCATAAATATAATATTCTCTCATAATTTTTTTTGCTAATAAAGTTTCATTCCGTATATAATAATTATATTATGTCCACGTCCACGTCCACCTCAAATATCATTATAAATACGAAAAATGAAATTATACCCAGAATAAGAGAAATACGTTTAATAATTTAACATAAGAAAAATGTTTGTCCCTTCATATAGAATTCCATATTTTGTAAACAAAATATACACTCAAATAACGGCCATAATACTGACAACTTTAACTCAAAATTATGTATATATATAGTAACTCTAAGTCTAGCATTGTCGATTTGCATATTTTATATTAAAAATATTTCAAAAAATTTAGTATACCTAATCAAAAAACTTGAATAGAATTATTAGATATATTCATTTCTGACAAACTTATTGGAAAATTTTATGGTACCGCAAATTATATAACCTTGTCAAATATATTACATAATCAAATCTTTATATATGTATATATTATATATTGAAATTATATATAAATTAATTAACTTGATTCGTTATATATGCGTATATCAATCATTAAAAGAAATATATTTGTCGTTTGTATATTGATTTTTAATTTTATGTTTTCAAAAGTTATGCTTATGCTGATGCTGTCTATATATAGTTCGCAATATTAAAGCATTAAACTGTAACTATATATACATATGTATATATATTTATTATATTCTATTATAGTAAAAAAGAAAAATTCAAAATGATTCCATATTTATATTTTTCTAGATGGTAAATTATATACATATATACAAAAATATAAAAACGTATAGTTCAGAGCATAGGTTACAGAAGGCAGATTCTTTATAAGAAACCTCAAAACAAAAATAAACCAAAAACAACAATAACAACAAAAACAAATTAATGTTCAAGCATGGTAAAAATAATAATAAAAAAAAAAATATATATAAACAGGAAAAACATATAAAATATAAACGCATAATTATACATTTTTATATTATATATTTGTATATATTTAAAACATTATAATTTTCTTGTTTTTCTATCTGGAGCCACTCCCTTCCTTATGTTTGTATTTGTTCAATTGATATAAGTATAATAAAAGGCGCGATAAACATAATTTTTTTTTGTTGTAACTACTAAATATGCAACTCTCTCTAAACAAGTTCACCAAAAACTTTTTGTTTGTATATATAAATTTTATATTACTATTTCATTTTTAGAGGGGTCACGCATTAAATGTAAACGCCCACAAAATTATGAAATGCATAATATAATTTTTTTTTTAATTCCGAATTAATACGATATTATACGATCTTTCAATATAATATAGATATATATGTATGTATCTTTTATGTATTTTCAACATTTATTTTGTATCTTTTTCTAATTCTTGTATACATAAAGTTTTAATATTTATATATGCGATCCGATAAAACAAAAAAAAAAAAAAAAGGAAAAAAAGGAGGTCTTAATTCTACCAAATTGTATATGCTATTTGCCACCGTTCCTGTTTCCACTCACTTCTCGCGCCAGTTGATACACAACCGTTGTCGCGTTAGCGTGTTATTTTTTTCCGGGGACGGTGTAATTAATTTTTTTGGTTAAGGTGTAATATTTACGAAACTTTTTTGATTTCTTATATAGCGTAAATATTTAAATAAAAAAATATTATAAATAATATAATAATAATAATAATAATTGTGTTACAAATTATATCCGGGCTTTTTTTTATTATTTTTTTGAGAATATATACATATATAACAGTGTTTAAATATCTTGAAAAATTCAATATTTAAAAAAAAAAAAAAATTCAAAAAATTTATGATTTAACCTTTATGTGCAAAAAATTATATGATTAACAAAATTCATTGCCGCTTGATATAATTTCAAATGCGGTTTCACTATAATAACTTAATTTAAAATAATAAATTTTTTATATGTCTCATCAATAGATAGAAATTATGTCTCGTATCTTATCTATGCGTAAATATTATTATTATATGTTTAATTAATGTTGCCTGGGTAAAAAAAAAATAAAAAATATTTTAGTTTTTTTGTTTCCTTGTACATAAATATATACATATATATATATATATAATTATTTTTTTTTGGAGAAATAAAACTTATATGCGCGACTCTATCTAATAAGAAAGATAATTTTGGATCGTGATATGAAATTTGGTAATAATATTGATAACAACCAGCGATAAAAATCAAGTAAATTCAAATGTTTTAATTGTATATTTATATAAATATATATATAAAAAAAATATAATTACAAAACTCTAAGTTTTTTTTGAAAATAAAATATAAAAAATTAAATATAAATTTAAAATAAAATCATAGATTAATAAATTGAATTTATATTTATATAATATAACTACATAAATTGTTTGTGATATAATAATTTTTTTTTTTGGTAATTATTATTTTGATTATTATTACATATAAATATCGAATAATTTTTAAATATTTATTTATAATTTATATCACGTACGCATATCGATTAATTTTGATATAAAATATCGACATGTATTTAACTATAATAAACTTTGTAATAATATATTTAAAATTGAAGTGTTTTAAAGTGAATTTGATTTAATTTTTAAAATTTTATTTCTGCATAATTATATATACCAATAAAAATATCAAATTATATAAATAAATAAATTAATTTAAAAAAACATTATAATATAATTATAAAAAATTATATAATATTTATAATAATGTTTTATTTTACAATTTTTATTTTAAATTTTATTGAAATTTTATATAAAATTAATAATTGTAATAAAATTTTAGTGATTAGTTTAAATATTTTTATCTGTGATAATAAAAAATCCCTATAAACATTGTATATAATAAATAAATAAATGCGTGTCCCCGTTTAAGAAAAAGGTTTTTTTCTTATAATATCGGCTTTTAATATATAATATAAAAATAATTAAAATTATATATAACATTTTTAAATATAATAATAATTAAAAAAACAACTAACTAATAAGTATTATAATAAAATATAAAATAAAAATTATGGATATGACGGCGACAGGTGAAGGAGTTCGTAGTTGGTATGAAAATCCAAGATTAGCTGGATCTCCAAATAGTACTGGACTACCATCAAGTGGTCATCAAAGTATGTCAAGTGGTTCGACTGGTGGTTCTGAACCACCAGAAATGGGTGCTTTTTATGCTTTAGAAAGTACAGGACATCATAGACGATATTATTCCGCCGGATATCATCATTCACATAGTAAGTATTATATACATATAAAATACATATATAAATTGAAGATAAATGAGCCAATTTGATCTACAAATTATATTTAAAAGTAAAATTACAAATTAAGTATGTAACGTAGTTACTGAGTGTATAGATAACGATATTATATTTTTTTCAAATACTTTTTGGAAGCATAATAATTGAATAAATAATTTAATTAACATTACAGTGATTTAATCAACATTATAGTTGATTAAATGTTATCAATAATTAAGTTATAAACAAGAGTGAATTTTTGATAAGGATATGTATAATTAAATAAATTTAAAATTAAGCTATACTGTGAAAATAATCATATAATTGTTGAAATACTAATCTAATATAGAACGCTCAAGTCAACAGCTCAATAAAATTGACGCGTTAATCTCCAATCCGCTTGCAGTTCGTGGTCTAAGATCTTTCAAATATTTAGGGACTATGAAGGCTTTTAACCTTCGAATAGTGTTGGTTTGAAGATTGAAGTTTCGATATAATTCTTCTAGATCTCGAGAATAAGAATTCAGAAGGCCGGACAAAGTGAAATTATAAGTGACTTAAACCAGATGTAAATGAATTTAACATCTAAATATATGGCATGCGTTAATTACTTGTCTAAAACTTGTATTAAAAATTTTATAAGCAAGAGTTTTTTTTAATTCTATTATTTCCAGTTCTTTTAAAATTTATTCATGAGCTTAAGCTTCTGATAAAATATAGAATGTCAAAAAACATTGCGATTTACCGCATTTAATTATAAATCAAATTTATTTATTTAATAAATTAATTATAAAAATGCAAATTAAAAATGCACACAATTATTTTCAAAATATTTAAAGCTATATAAACTAATGCTTTTAAAAATATTATTTTATGCCAATTTTTTATGTAAAAAAGATAAACAATATTTAATAAAAGATAAATCTTTTATATTTTATATGGCATTGATTAAATTCTATACAAATAAAAAGTTTTAGAGTACCGATTGTTACAAAAACATAAAAATCAAATTGCAATCGTGTCGTGATGATGTTTTACATATAAATTTTATGATCAATTTTAAATTTAAACTTCACACACGAATAATGCTACTGTTCTGTCACTTTCCATATATAAGTTGGAGATGAATTTAAAATATAATTTTAAAGATTTATTTGTCACATTTAATGAAATATAATTAAAAAAATATTAAGCTTGTTAGGTACAACAAAATAAATATCATTACAAAATGCCTGATCCATTTCCTATTACAAATTATTCCGGAGTACCACGGAGTAGTTTCTAAATGAAATGTTAATTTCAATAAGATTTTGTGCATTGATTGCAGTTCCACATTGAATTAATAGAGTTTGTAATCTATAACTACAGCTGTTTTTAATTAACATTATAATCCATACACTTGTATTTTGAATTTGCTATAATATCACAAATAATAAACGTCAAACAATCAAAATAACATTGAATTACTCCGGCGCATTCTAAAGTATTCCGTAGTAGTCCCGAGTAGTTAATTTGTGGAAATGGATCATATTAAATTTTTCTAACACCGACGCATGGAATGCCGATTATGGAATATTTTTCGAATGGAATGCCGATTATGATTAGTTTAGTGATAGGTTATTTAATTTCCATTGAATTTTCAATGTTATAGAATAAGTGTTGTGATGGAAAAATCGGTTAAAAAAATGGAAATTTACGTTTACATGACATCAATTTCAGCGTATCCCATTTGAATGATATTTGGCACACAAATTTGTTTTGTAATCTTATTGCTCGTGAAATTTGTGTACTCTGTCAGTTCAGTGGATCCTTATTAAATTTTCAGATTTATCTGTAGGGATCTGAAATTATGTAAATATTCCTTTCCAAAACGATATACATTTTCATTATTTACAAAGAGCTGCTTTAACAAACTTAATGAAGTTTTAAGACAAATTATATAAAACTTTTGGTTTATTATAATTATAAAATAATTTTTTTTGTTACCTTGTAAAATATAAATATTCTCAAAATATACCATTTCATTATTTTATATTTTCCAATATAGTTTTTTACATATATATTTTCCAAGAAATTAGGTTTTATATAAAAATTCTTTACATTATTCATTTGGAATGATTTTCCTTTTTTTAAATCCATTTTTTTTTCATATGTGAATCTATGAATTCACGTCTTCAGAGACTTTTATCTATTTTTTTTTTGTAGTTTTAATTCCCAGTTCAACTTTTTATTAATGTTTTAAATTCTCCAAATATATACGAATAAAATATGTTAAAATTTTTGGTTTTACGTTTACGTTTTACTCTATGTCATCTGAACATTTTTGTTTAGTATTATAATTTAGAGCGTTACAAGCTAATAAATTTTTAAAATCAAATAATTCAAATTAAAAGTTTCGTTTAGAATTTGATGGAATTTATAATAAATAATAATTATCTATTATAATAAAAAATATTTATCAAGATTCGATAACGGGTTCGATTATAGACCGAAACTTCGGTCACTACAAATTTTAATTCAGTTTTAAAATAAAATTTGTAAAATGTAGAATTAAGACTCGGAAAAATCCTTAGGGTTGAGTGTTACTGGCAAGCTTGTTGTTACACAATTAAAGCTACTTCGTTGGATAAAAGTGTAATATAATATCAAGGAACCTCTGTCATTGAGGATTTATTCTTCCAAGTGACCACAAAAGAAAAGAAATTAAATTCTATATCATTTATTTGATAATTATGAAAATATTCGAAAATTTACAGAATTTACAGGAATACCGACGCTAATTTTGTGATGATAGTTATAAAACATACTGCAAAAAATCTTTAAAATCAATATATAATTGATTTTAAGGATTTAAAATCAACTAACCTATATAAAACCTTTTAAAATATGATTAAAAAATAAGAACAATTTCCGTACTGATCCTTTATCCTTTATCGCAATGATATATTATATCTCTTCGATTTCGATTTATACCACAAAACCTATAAATATCCGATCGGCAAATATTTACAAATTGGATTAGTAATTTTAAATATATATATAGTTAAGATTTTACGATCACATAGCTTGAAAAAAAAAACTGGTTATAGCTGAAATGCACATAAATGAATCACTAAATGCAGAAATTTTTACGACAATTATACAAGTTTATACAAAATAAATAATACAAAATAATGTGAGGAATAAGATAACAAATTTAATAATTAAGTATTTAATTTAAAAATTACTTACTTTAATTTTTATAGAAAAATTCTAATTATAGTACAAATAATTATGTTTTATGTTTATGGTTTTAAAACTTGTTTTTTTTTTTATATGTACGCCGGTATACTATAAAATTTAAAATATTGAAATTTTATGACAATTAAATATATAACCAAAACGGTGAGGTGATGGCTCGGCGGGAATTCATTTTATATTTCAAGAAGAATAATTAAGTTTTATGTTTTGCGGTATTGTTAATCTACATAAGATATATTACTACGAGTTATCTGCTGCTCTTAAGTTAGCAGCATTTTAGTAATAAAATGGATCGTTGTCATAAAGTGAGAAAAAGTATGTTTACGTGTAATATTGTATGTTGTTTAATAATAATTTTCCTAATTTTCGGTAATAATAAAAAATACCGCTTAAATAAAGATGCGAAGAAAAGATTAAATCACTGAGCCAAATAAAACTGTCAAATATGATGCTAATAAAATCGCATGTAATATTTAATTATTACTAGAATTAGTATAATTAATATACTATCTATAACTATATAGTTATAGTGGCGTAACTATATAATTTTTTATAGCTATGTACTAAAATAATTTTGCAGCCTTCTGAAACTAATAAGAAATCATTAACAATAATTGACAAAAAAATATTGGATTCCGAAAAATTTGGAAAGATATATTACTTACAGAATAGCAAATTAATCTCGATATAGAATTCGGAAATGAAACACTAGAATTTTTGACATTTTGAGAATCATGTTAAAAATTAGAATATTTATTAATCTTAAAGAGAGTGAACCCATTCTCCACTTGTCGTGGTTGTAAGGAGAAGGAGGAGACAATGGAACATTTGTTATGCCATTTTCGCCTTTCATTTCAGTCCAACATAAAAGATTTAGGAAATTCGACTGCAAGTCAATTCAGGTTCACTAATATGTTGCATATATGTGCGTGGTAATCTCGAAGTTCCCATTCCAACCATCAATCATAGTAACATTAAAAGCTTTGAAGTTTTAAAAACCATATTAGAGAATTACAGATAATATAATTGAACTGAATTAAAAAAACAGTCAAATTTTAATACTAATAGTTTCAAATTAAACAATTACTTTATCTTGAATTATAATTAATATTAAACTTACATTTATATGGATAATTAGTTTACAAAATAAGCATTATTTTTATAAACAATTCGTCTATTATCGTATATATGCTAAAAACTTAATTTTTCGAATCCGTAGATATGAAAAACTTTCAGTATAAATTTTTAATTTCCGAAAAATATAAAAAATAAAATAAAATATAACATGATAAATTTTAAAATATTCCAAAAGCATTTAAATAATGTACTTTTAAATTTCTTTAGTAAAATAACTACAAACTCATGATTTAATTTTGTTATTTTTATTTTAATAAAAAACTTTCTGTCAGAATATTAAATAAAATATATATATATAAAAAATTTAAATTCATATGAAATGTTTCGCAAAATCCCGGCTTCTTTTGAAATTTAAATTTGAAAAGGTTATGCAAAAGACGTGCTTTTAATAGCTAAATATATTTTCAGCAATTTAACCAAAAATATATAAATGTATATATATATAATTTGAATATGTCATTTGACATGACATTATTATTTATAAAGTGTGTTTTTGTACAAGCCAATAATTTATTAATTTTAAAGTCTTAACTATACAAAAATGTGTAATTAAAATAAATAACCAAATTGAATATGTACACAAATTAAATTATGAAATAACATAATTATGTTTTTTTGTTAAAATGAAATAAATTTTATTTACAATTTTTTATAAAATTCCCAAAAAATGAAAATTCTTTCGAACCTTAGAATAAGAAGGGACTGGATTCTTTCCATCGCAAACCATAAACTATATAGAAATTCTCTTTATCTATTATTCTATGAAATGTAATTATACATTACATAAATTGTTTATTCAATTTCATTAAATTTCAATGTCATTTCGTATAGTTTGATTGTCAGTCAGTCAATCAGCTTGAATTCTAAGAAAAAATTAGTTTTTTATTTGAAAATTAAACAATTTTCTGTAATATAAGTTGGAATCTAAATAAATAATAACAATCAATAAATTTAGTTAAAATTTGTATTATGTATATTTGAAAATTCAAAACTTAATGAAAAATTACGAATAAACTAATATTTAAAGCTGGAACCACAGTGCCATAGTCGCCGTCACCATCGCGTTACCAGCTGTATAAAATACATTGCTTAATACCCACCTAAAGTAATTACAATGCTTAATGTTGACGGTGACAGTGTAGTAGAAATATTTATATTATCAGCTCTGAAAAATGACTTTGACACAAATAACTTTATTTGCCACGTTGTTAAAAATATAGTAGAAGAAACACTTATTTTAAATTGGCATCAATTTCATAAAAAAATAAGGAAACTTCAACTTTGAAAAGTTCATTTCAACGCGAACAACGTTATTTAGAAATTTAGGACACGTACCCGCGCAGCTGGGATATAGTCACTTAGGCTCTATCGGTCAATTGTTACAAATCACGTAGCAATCAGATGAGGCTGGTTGAGATTGAGATGAAGCTGGTTTAGAGACTACATGAATAACATAAGAAATCTATTCGACACAATTATATATAATTTCGGGGCTGTAAATCAACTCATATCAAAAGTTATACGATTTTTGCTCATACCTATGTATAATTACGACTTTACATATACCATAATAATAACATAATTCGATTCAAATATGAATTACAAAACATGTAAATTACTAACAGTAAAAACCGGAACAAAATATGTTCATAAAAATTATGAACTTCGTTCGATCCAATAGATTTTGAAACGATTTAACATATCGTTTTAATAAAATCAATTTCAATATAATTTCATTTAATAATAAACTGAACTATAATTATGAACTCTTAATATTAGCTTTTAAAAAGAAATATTTTAACCAAAATGTACAGAATCTAAAAATGATAGTGGTAGCCCTAAAAATATACGGAAAAGTAATTTTTATTATTAAGTTGGTAGTATAGTATCTTAAGAAAAATATGCTTCGTAGCATTACTTACCATTTATACATTTGTTAAGTCATTCTGCCTTTATTTGTAATTTACTTCATATGTATCCAATGTCTTATAAAAATCAAAAAAAAAAAAATTATCAAGCTGAGATTAATTAATCGGGCATGATGTAACTCAATCAAATAAAATGAAAAGTACCAGCAAAGAAAGAAAAATGAATTAAACATTTTTTTTTTTTTTAGTTTCATATTTATTAATATTTGGCATTACTTTAACAAATTTTCATAATAATATCTTTAAATTTCTAATTACATAATAAATTTTAAATTCATAAAGTTCGTTATTTAGCTAAAGTCGCTACATTAAAATCTATATATACATAAATACTGATTTGTTCTATATGATTTGTACTATAATATGTTATGTAATTATATATACAAATTAAATTAATTTTTAATTAAAACATAAATTTTATGTGAATGCTTAATATATGCACAAATATATTAAATAAACAAAATGTTTGTAAGAAAATTAATTACTGATTATATCAAAAATTTTATTGATTATAAAATCACATATTAACATGGTGGTCAGTCGTTATCATTTTTTGTATAGTTTTGCAGGTTTTTACGAGGAGTTATGAAATAAATATAATGATGGATTTAGTCTCATCACATCCAGAACTGTGAAATGTCACATAAAAGTTAAAAAATATGGAATCAGTTGTACAAAATAAGTCGGTATGAAATCGTTGAGAGTCGTTGTTCAGTATAAGAAAGTGTTGTAATGGAAATATCGGTTGTACAAATATAAACAACCGGTTTTCTATATGCAACTATTCTTTCAAGTACACCGTGCAATATAATCCATCTATATTCTGGGATCCAGATGGGTTGGTTGGCTTGGTATCTCTCTGAAGCCATGTGAATCTGAAGAACTTTCAAATAAATTTTCTTTACCGTTTTCAATTCAAAAATCAGAATTAGACCGAATCTAAAAATCAGTTTCTAATCCAAAAATCACTCTTAAACCGAAGCACCGACCATCCTGTTGTCAAGAAAATGGGCCCCAAGAATGAAACTGATTATTTTGTTTGGATAAGCGAAAATCCATTATAAATTTAATTTAAAATAAGCATTCAGCTTAGCTTGGTTTTGATATCTCTATTCAAAGATCGGTCAGTTTAGCGCGTTCGCATCAAAATTTCCGAATGATATCAAATACATTCGTTATCAGATCTAAAATTATATATTTTTTTTACAAAACGTTGTTTTAAAAAATTCCGAATTTTGGCATACCCTTAAATTAACAGCATCTTTTTACATTGCGTTGGCATTACATAAAATATATCGAATCACCAATTAAAATTCTCTTATTATGTATTTGAAATTTATAAATTGAAAATTCTATCAAATTTAATTTAATTTTCAAGGTTTTAAAAATTATTCTTTATTTTAAGTAAAATAATTATTTATAGCTTGACTTTAACTTTGTCGGGTAAAATATATTACAATAACAATTATTTAAATCATATATAAAAAATTTGTATATGCAGTATTTAAGATTTCATAGAATTTATCTATATATACAGTATGTCCCTGTCCCACTAAGTTATGTTCAAGATTATGGTGATATTGATAACATTCTAACTATTGTGATATTGATAATGTAGTTAATAGAAATATTTTAAGGAAGTATATTATAAATCTTTTAATAGAATAGAATTTATTTGAAGAGAACTAATTAGTTTTAGTAGTAAGAAACTCTGTGACAAAGAGAAAATTGGAAATTATACAGAATTTGAACACCGCAAAGCAGACATCGTTCATAAAAGCGGTCTCTTGTCTGATTCCTTATTTCATCATTGATGAAAACTTGACTTATTGTTTTGTCCAGTGCGTGCCTAAAATATTACGGAATCTAATGTATCTAACTATAATTAAAAAATATTCAATAAATCGACAAAAAAATTTAAAATTTCTGTATATAATTAATATAAAAAACTCTAATAAAAAGTTATATAAATCATAAGACTTCATCAACGTAAATATCCGTGAATATCGGAGTTGTCAAAATCGAAACTTTTAATAATTCGCCACTGAAAGATAAACATTTTTATAATTCAATGTTAGAAAAATTTACAAATTTTGAAGTTCATCATAATTAAAAGTTTTGGTAATGCAAATGAAATAGTTTTTTATTTTTCAATTTTTCAATTATCTTTATCTTGATCTTATCAATAACATTTTATAGATTAGAAACTGACGCCTGATAATTGCGATTACAAATTATAGGTTTTTTTTTCTTTTTTGGTAAAACACGAATTTGTTTTTGTCACATGATTTGAAAATTAATTACACCAACAATTTTTTTTTTAATTATGATTCTTTTTATAATTTATAAATGGGAAACAAATATAAAGAAAATATAGAAAAAATATTTTTAATACAAAATTAAGCGATTTTATAATCTTTTATTAGAAATTGCATTAAATTAATGTAAATTAGTTTATGTCTACAAAAATTTAGATTAAATCAACTGACAATTTGTCTAAAAAGCTTTTTACTGAAAAATTAATTAAATTGCATTATTGCATGAGAATATAGTATATTGCGGGTGTCAATAAATGTATTTCTGTTTTGTCATATTTTTCTTCAATAGCTATACTTCTAAACTTATCAATAACTCACAGTGTCAATAGTGATACCTTGTAACCACATTAGTATAACAACCCATCCACACTAGTATAACAACGCATTTAAATTAGATAGAGCTATGTGAACTTAAATGTTTCTTAAGCGTGATCAATATTTGTAGAGTAATACTATTTTTTATGATTTCCATTATGTAAAGTAAACGTTCTGAACTAAACTTTTATAAAGTTTGGAATTGAGAAATTACGAAAATAGCTCATAATATAATATAAAATTAACTTTTATAGCTTAAAATATAAATTCACAATAAAACTATAGAATTTTTATTCTAACTTATATAAGAAATAGTTTTCAAAAATAAATTCATATCAAAACATTTTTAAAAAATTAAGAAAATCTAAATTTTATCAATTTTATTTCCCAAATTCAAATTAATATTAACATTATGTCTAATGATTATATAAAAATCGTAAATTATTTTATATTATATATCATAAAAATTAAATTGATTAAGTATTTATTTAATTAAATAAAAATTACGTTGAATCTATGTATGAATAAATAATATTAATCCAGAAAATACTAATTTAAGTTTATTCTCTGTGCAAAAATATATAAATTTTCCGGAACTACAAGTGAAATAAATATTATATCATACCAGACGACGCTGAAATTGTCTGATTAAGATGTAAAAGATTAATGACGCCACCACAACAATGCCATGTAAACAACAGCAACAGACTCGCTTACGATAGATTGACATTAAAAAAGTTTTAAGTTTTTCTTGATTATAACAAGAAAAAAAAATTGGTTAAATTTTATCGACTAAATGATCGGGATCTATTAAAACATTCAAAATTAAAATTTATACAACTTGGAAAATATAAATAAAAATATTTATTTAGTTAAAATTTGTTAAATTTTTAATATATGCTAAGATTTTATGGAAATATCTTTTATAATATATGTAAATTTTTTTATGTATATTCATAATTTTTAAAGTTTTAGCATAATCGTATTATCCAAACAGTTAATTGAAAGTTTCAAGTTTCAAACTGATATAATAAACACGCATCCTAAAGACATTTTTTTTTTGCATAATTATCAACTATGTTGGAAAGCGCAGAAGCAACTTGCATGTAACATTATTACGATTTCAATCAAATCAAAATGGTATCAAAGAAGGGGAGTTCAATCATGAAACCACAATTTATGGTTAAATAAATTAAATTTTGATGAAATTTCAATACAAAAATTAATAAAATTATGGAAATTTTTTATATAATATGCAAATAATGATTAAAAATTAAATAGACATTAGAGTGAGCAATTTAGAAAGCTGTTAAGTTCTATTAAAAGACTAATTTCAAATATAATATTCCTTATTATTTGTCAACTGTAGTCGACGTTATATAAAATTCAGAAACAAAATGGAGGTTATACCTGGGTTTCATGCTCAGTGATTGTTGTCATTCGAATTTAGATTTCTCTCCCTTTTTCTATATACTTTTAATATATGCCATCATTAATTTTATAAATTTTGTTTTCGGTTTCTAGTGTTAATTATGTTTTAGTTCCCATAACTTTATTGAAGTCATTATAATAACACTTTTGTATGAATATAAAATCTATGGTAAAATGAACTAAGTTGCACAAATAGTCTGGAAAATACTTTGTAATATTAGTGGTAATTCAAATTGAAAAATTTAATTTATATTTTGGTATTATATATTTCGATTTGTGTTTTGTAATACGAATTCGGACTATTTCATGATCTTTAGATTATTTGTTATTATAAATATTATTAAATTGTATTTGTAATTTAAATTGTAATTTATATTTAAAGTAATAAATTCTATAGTTTTATTAATTCTATAAACATTTTTCTTATTAAATTTGCTACTTTATAAATTCTGAAGGTATATAGGCATATTAATCAGACATAATTTGATCCGATACGGTATTATTAACACATTTTCATGTTTTGAACTTCCCTGAAACCATTTTTTAACAATTTTTGGAAGTATGGATAAATGTATCAATATTTGTTTGTATCATCGGTAAACGAAGCAATGAAATCCTTTAAACTTTATATTTAAGGCTGCATTTAACCTCGAAAGAAATGTATTAAAAATTAATTAAATCGGCGAAATGGAAGATATTCTTTATTTGAAGCGATAATGGTAAACAGTTCATTATAACTTCGAAGGGACATTGTCATGAAATAAGTTTAAATTAAAATATCTATCAAACTTCGTATACAATTTTTATTCATTAATTAATTGGGTAGCCGGCCCATTCTACTAGAACAATCCTACTAGCCGCAATTTCACTTCTACAAATCCATTTGATATAATTTCACTTATATACACATGCGGAATTGTCGGAGTTGAATTGTTCTTGGAATTGACCTAAAATCAAAATAATCCACAAAAATCAATAAAAAAATCCTAGTTTTATAATATAAAATTTTCAATTCATATTTTATTTATATAATTATAATTTACTAATTTTTCACTTTCCGAATTTTATATAAATGTCTACTTAAATTAATATGGGATTGTATAAATAATGAAAATTTGGAAAGTTCAGTGTTAGTCACATCAGATAATTTATCATAATATTTATGATGGGATAATTTGCAGTTTTACTTACGGCGATGAATATAATTATTTAACATTATTATGAATATTACGACGACTACTTTTAAATTAACTTTATAGTGATTGTTTTTTGTTACAATGTTTTATAAACTAAAAACATGGTAAACAAAATCTTTAAGTGAAAGAACATGTTTGCATTTTATTTTAATTCTGTAGAAACTAATTATCCATCTATCGCCAGATCTCAAAAGAGGAGTTTGATAAAAGAATAGTTAGTATGCAAACAAATAGTTATAGTACATATAGTTATGATATATGAGATAAGATTCTAGTATTCATTTATGACTAAAGTTGAGTTTTTGCTTAAGAATATTACAAATAAGTTTTTAAAATACTATTTGTAATTTAATTGAGTTATTATAAAAATAATTAAAAACGATCTAATAGGACCAAAAAACTGAAAAATAAAAATGATTATTGAACAATTTTTCTTTACGATTTCAAAGATATGGAAATTCTGAAAATGTAAAAATTGGTTCGTGTAAACCAATCGCTTTGTAAACTTGATGATAGATAATTTAAAGGATGATTTTTTAATGCTTAATGATTAATAAGAATATAGTTTGCCCAGCTTATTTAAAAAGTTACATTACATTCGAATAAATTAATTTACAACTTGTACATACTAACTGCATATAAGTTATATTATAAACTCAAGTTCAAAGTTGAGTAAAACAACGATTTGTCTAATATTTCAGAAATGTATTATTAGAGAAAGCTTTTACCCACTGAATTAAAGGTCAGATCTATCGGTCAAATTGGTGTACACAAAATTTTACAAATTTACGATTGTATTTTATATATGTATGTGTAATTCGAAAAGTTTGATAAGCTACACTCTTGCACTGCACTTACTGAGCCAAAAATCACTGCATTTACTGAGCCAAAAATTAACTAGAGCACAAAACAAATATGGATGCCAAATTTTATTCAAATAGGATTAAAAAGTACTCCCAATTTTGGTATTTTAACTAACTACAAAAAATGTAAAGAAAAATTGAGTCGTAAGTAATTTCTATTCAATTTTTCATTGAATTTGTCATTCCATCACAAATCAATATAATAAAATAATTAATTCGAAATATTTAAAAATGAGTTGTTCATGATTTGGAACGTAGTTAATATTTAAAATATTGTTAATCCAAACTTATACAATTATTCTGATGCAATGAATCCGCCCATGGTTATGATAAATTTAACATTAGATTAAAGTAAAACTGTTAATATAAAAGATGATAATTAATAATAAATCGTTGTTACGTAGTTTACTGTATTTTATACTAACTCTAATTTTTGTATCTGATGATGGATAATACAACATTTTCATTGAACATAACCTTAACAATAATTAAAACAATATCAAATAAAACAAAAAATTCAATTGTTCGTAAACAATATGAAAAAGTAAAAAAAATAATTGGAAAGAACTAAGAACTTTTTATTAAAAAGGCGGTAGCGTCATCATAAACGTTAACTTAAAGATGGTAGAAATTTAATGAAAAGGCTAATAAGAGGAATTTTATTGTACAATAAATAAAATCTTATAAATGAATTTTTAAGTGTCGTCTTAAAGCAGTTCCTTATATAATTATAATTTTTTTGTTTAACTTAAATTAACATTGCCATTTTGCTAAATGGGGAAAATAATCTGTAAGAAGCCAGTCCAGAGTCGCCTTTATAAAATTCAAAAAATATCTTCCAATTTAATTCTTATGTGTATTTTCTATTTTGGTGGAACGTATTTTATTTATCAAACAAAACTCTAATTGGCGAATATTTATTATTTGAATTTTTAAAATATTAAAATATACTAAGTTATGGCTCAAACCTTAAAGAAAATGCACAGCACTTTGAAAAAAAAAGATAATTTTTATCTAAAAATATTAGTATTAATTTAAAAATTATGAAATTTGTCGCTTTTAAAGCATTAAATATGAATATTTGTGACACAAGGCGATATTTTGCGCGCAAACAATTTTAACACACCTAAAGATTGTTGATATCTTCAAAGAAAATTGTACAAATGCGCGTCATAATTATAAGAATGAATTAAAATTTGAAACATGTTGTAAACAATCTTAAGATAGATAATAATTTGAATCTTATAATCATCTCGTTATCGAAGAGAATCGTCTTATTCTTGTTAACAATCACTTTTTATAATCAGATATAGAATTAATTATTAATTATACTCGCAGGACGAAATCTGATTGTTATTTGCAATAAATTTGTAAATATATTCAGAATTGATTGGTAAGGAGGTGGACCAGAAACCACATAGAAATATGTATAATTGTAATTTTTTTGCAAATGTCAGATTCAATAGTTGAAAAATATGTAATGTTTGTGACAAGGATTTGTATCATAAAATAAGATTTGTCTAATATTATATTTTTCCTCTAGTCTACGCTGAAAGCCGTCCATGTCCATTGAATGAACACATCAAAAATTTCAATATATTTATAATAATTTCATAAAAACATTATTATTAGGTACAGTAACACTACTAAGCTTGGAAGTATTTATATTATATTCAGTATTTAATTTAATTTATTTATTCCAAAATGAAAATCCCCAAAAATTCGTAAACCAATCCACATTTAAGTGAAAGGCTAACAAAACATAATGAAATTCGGTAAATATTTTTTATTTCTTATTAATATTGATTAAAAAGTGACCCCTAAGTCTAATCTAAAATAATTAAAATCATGTGAAATAGTAGTAAATAAATAATTTAGTTGGGTGATAGTAAAATTTCCCCTAAGTTTCTATATATTATTAATTGGATTTGTGATATAAAAAAGGAATTTTTGTATATTTATATTTAACATTTAACTGCGTAATAAATTTTATGAACTTTAAGGATTTGCTTGAAAATTTCAAGAATAAAAATTATTAACACATTTAAAATATAAATGTTAAAACAGTGAAAATTATAATCAATTATCGATTTTCCTCAATCTAAGTATAGTTAATTTTAATTTAATTGTAAAAAATTATTACTAAATATCAGCTTCATTATAATTTAAGATAATAATCTAAGGTAAAATTATTAATTCTAAAAAATAATAATTTCCTTACCAATGAGCTATTATTAAATTATAATATAAATACTAAATAATTTTTACAAACCTTCAATCCATTTTATAATGAATGATAACGATAAGAGATTTTTATTTTCATTAATTTTTGTAAATAATTTTACTAATCTTATAATCGATTTTATGGTTAGAGAAGATTTATTTGCCATTTATACACTTAACCTTAAGATTATGGAATAAAAATGCTATCCAGATTGATTTCGTATCTCGAAGAGTTTAATCTACAATCGTATGCATTCCGATTCTATAAGTTTTTTTTGTATTGCATGCAATAAACTTATGAAATATTTCTAATGACACCAGTAATGGCCACATGCGGTATATTATATTCCCGGCAATACAAAATTATACTGTAACAATATTTTTTTATACTATAGCACTAATTACCATTCTTTTCACCATAATTACCTTTAGTTATCAATCCTATTAAATTGTCAAAGTTCCCGGCAATTTAAAATATGTTTGCCGAATGCATCAGATTTATATTCGAATACCACTAACATGGCAGTTCGATCATATTGCATTATTAATAGTAATATTAGCATTTGAATTCCAACATTAATATTATTTCTGGTTTAAGTTCAATGATATTAATATCTCTGTCAGCATAATTAAATCCATCGAGGATTTATTTTATGTACCGCCGATAGCATATCGTTTTAGAAATCTACCGGTACAACATTGTTTTTAATTATAGATTATAAATTCGACTTTTGCGACAGTTCTAGTTCAAAGCGCCTGTTAATTATTTATATATTTTTTTTAAAAAAAAAATATATAAATCTCAGCGGAAACAACTCTACACACCGCAAATAGATATAATTAAATCAATTCATAAAATATCTTATTCATATAATGTTAAAATCTAATCCATAACATATTCGATTGCACTATATAATAAATAAATATAAACACTGGAAAATCGAATTTTTCTTGTATAAGAAAACATAAATTTTTCATAAAAAAAAATGTTATTCGTTAATCTTTTACATATAAATATAATAATAAATATATAACGAAAATTGTAAATGCTGATGACCGCATCAAATTCAAAGATATAAATATTGCTTGTCATTAATTTTACCTAAAATATATAAGAATCCATATAATATATAATAAAAAAAAAACATTTAAATATCATGATTCAGTTTAAATAAAATCTAATATTTATAATGAATGGCCAAAAAATCCAAAATTTCTTAAGCATAATATTTGTTGGTATCAATCATAATGCGAGTAAGTAGGTACATTGATTTTGAAAATGAAAACTACCATTTTTAAGGATTATGAATTTCTATTTAACCCAGAAGCATAGAATGTGTATAGCATATTAAAATAGCATGTGCCCAACTAATAGTTTTTTTTTATGGCTCAACAACAGAAACAAACAAATCGAATTAGTTATAATCAGTAGTGTTGTATATATATATAAAGTTCTTGTACCGTAACAATATAACGAAATTACCACAATTATTTCGATTAATGTTAAACATAGTTTCGTCGATCGGTTCAGTTTCGATTCGTTCATTAAAGTTCAAATTTGATGTCTTCATATATTTTGTATGGGAAGACGATTGAGTGGACATATAAGTCAAACCGAAACGAATCGAATCGGAAGAGTTTGAAACGATTACAATTTTTGCGAATCCTTAAACTAAATAATATGTGATTTAATCGATTGCAATTGATAGATATATGTTCAGTCTACTTAACCATCAGTTGCATCGAATCGAAACTGAACTGAACTGATAAAAACTATGCATCCCAGTCTTTACTTGTATAAGAAACCGAATTTTGAATATTAGTAATCACCATTTTATGTAACGTGTAAGAGTAAAAAAAAAAGCGGTGCCACTATGTTTTGTGGAAAAGTTTGTGTAATCAACTTTTCCGCACAAACGCAAGGTTTAACGTTACAGTGAACGACTAGTATTTCACCCAGATAAAACTTATATTTGTAAACTTATAACAATAAATTCAAAGTTTCGATAAATGAAAAAAAAAAAACTAATTTTTATTAGAATTATGGCTCATAATTGAATTAATATTAAAAAGAAGTAGATAACATGTTACCAAAAATTTCAAAAAGTAAAATAAACTGATTTGAAATTTCGAATGTAACGAAATAATAAAACTATAACGGAACGAAATTAAATAATATTTCAATATTATAACTATACCCGCAACTAATTTCTTATAATGTTACGAAATGAATAACGTTACTACTTTGTACCGGTATTCCAGCACCGGCTATTATTGAAATATTTTATTTTATATATTTGCCGGTTTTGTGGTTTTAATAATTATGGTATATAAATTGATTTTTTTGCTTCAGTTCTGGAATATATTATAAAATCTCGTATATAATTTATTATTTTATAATTGGTTCTGTTTTTACACTTTTTTCAATGTATATAATTCTTCAAAATTAAATAAAGAAATTAAAATTAATATATAATAAATATGTATATACAGATAAATTTAATATAAGTGACATTTTCAATTCTTATGTATATATATGTAATCACATTAAAAAGATACAAAAAGCATAAAACACTAAAATTTATTCAAAAAGTTTTAATGAATTCCTATGTTAAAAAAAAAACCTTTATTTTTTGGATTCTTTAAATATTTTTTTTTTTTATATTTATTTTTGTTGTAATGTCATAAGTCAGGCATTCATAGAATTTTTACCAAAAACTGCATTTATTATTCATCATAATTTTTGTTACAATGCACAATAATATTTTTATACCTACATCCGTACTTAAATGCGTATAGATACAATGATTTTAAGAACCACAAAAAAAAAAAAATGAAATTGAAATCTATTCACAAAGAAATTGAAATTTATCAAGAAATTAAATATAATATAAATAAAATATAATATGATAAAAATGCGTATATATATTTCCAAAAAAATATTATTATTATATATTATATGAATAAAATTATGGAATTGTTTTTATTCCATGGAGGTCTTCGAAAATAAATATAATTCTTGTATCTCTGAAAATACAGGCGGCAAATTCGACACTACGACATATTTGCCACTACCTATGTGAATAATATTGAATATATAATGGGAATATCTACCGCATCGTGCTCCTTCACTTGCCAACAAAAAACGGAAACGTAAAAATATAATATAACTTACAAAAAAATCAAAATACAATCGAGCACATGCATTTTTATGATTTTCAATTTTTTTTTTCTTATACCTTTTAGTTCTTATATGTTTAAAAAATATTTTCAAAAAAAAAAAAAAAAAAAAAGACATACCTTAAAGTCTGCACATATTTTCCGCGAAATAAAACAAAATAACATTTAAAAATTATAAAATTATATTTATTTATATCAAATATACACAATAAAAAAAAAATAAGAACAAAGCGTGCAATACTTCTGCTTCCTATATAAATAATATGATGCGAGAATATCTTACAAAAAAACCAAACAAACCATCAGACATCGAAACATAAAACCTGCAAACATTTTAGCTTGTAAACAGGATTTAGATAGAAGTTACATATCGATTGAATTCATAGTAGCAGTCATTTGCAAGATAGGAAGATACAAAAAAAAAATACTGATAATATCACTAGTTAATTTATCATATTTGACATCAGAGAGGCGCAGTACGTGGCGATGGACCAGAGCGCAACCAAATAAAAAAAAAATATATGTAATATAAAATTGTTAAATTTTATACGACACATCATATTGCAAGTTTTTGCTCAAAACTTTTTTTTTTTTTTTGATAGATTATAATGGAATGTATAAAATATTTTTGAGATATAATTTAATGTTTTGGTATATCAAAAACCACTGATGATGATTCGTTTATTTTTTTGATTTTTTTTTTGATTTTTATGAATTAAATTATATATATTTTTTTTTGTTAACAAGATCATGAGAACTGACAATTCAATATTATAAATATATATATATGATATGGTTATACTATGTTAAAATGTGGTCCCAGGACGAATTTCCGAAGTGAATTATTCAAAATTGATACCAAAATTAAATGTAAAATTGGATTGTTTTATATTTATCTTAAACTTAGTATATGTAGCTAGATTAAAATTAATATAAAAATTTATCATCGTTAAAAATTTCGCTTATAATTTCACTAAGGTATAGTACGCAGCACCCGTGAAAAAGTCATAAAAAAAATGAATATAATTTCCAATTATTGATCACATGAAATTAACTTTTGCCTAATTTCTTTACAAATTATTTTTACAATTTTTTCATGAGTATTTCACCGGAGAATTTGAAGAACTTTAGAGATCGTGTTAAAATTTCATTTCATTCGAGCTGCATACTAATCTTTAGATTCTTGATCGGATCGTTAGATTGAATCCAAACCTCTATTTTTAATATACATAAATGGCACAAGAATATATTGATTTTTATTACAAAAATCAATTCTTGGTGTTTTAATTCTATAAATTAATTAATATCCTCCCAATTTGACAATATTTGTATCGCAAATTTTGAAGCTATTATAAAATTAAATGATTAACTTTTATATTTGCTCAATCAAGGATTACTAGTTTTATGCTTTTATGTATAAACACAAAAATTAAATCAATATATACTTTTATGTATAGATTCTTTTTATGATGCATAAGAAAATTTATTATAAATATAAAACTTTTACTTTGTCAAATCTAAAATGATTCATGAAAATAACGATTAAAATGTGTCAAAATCATAATCAAAATCAAATAAATATAATTGATTACAAAATAATATGAAAGTATAATTTTAATAAATAAATAATTGCTGGAGACTAGAGAGCTATAGCAATGCATTTACTATTTTCGTTGTCAATAAAATGACTAGGCATTTTGTTATGAACACACTATAAATATGGAATTAAAGGTCGCAGGAATTGAAACCTGTGCGGTTTTAAAAATAACCAAAGTAAATAACTTAGTTGTTAGCTCTTACACTATAATCTTCAAAATCATAATATTATTGAACATTTATTTATTTTTGCAATATTAAAATAAAATTATTCGTAATTTCCGATCTAGCAAATTTGAATTCAAAGTAAAAAGGTATGAGAATGAATCTTATGATTAATTTTCAGCTAATACTATTTTTTTATTATATGAGTTTCTATTTTTTATGAATTTAGAGCGAGGTAGTTTATTATATTTGACATTAGAAAATATATGACTCTGACAAAATATAGTATAATTCTATTTATACATTTTGTATACATAAGTTCAAATATTTGCCCAGAATTGACCGATAAATGAATATAGGCTATTTTAATCGCATTTATTTGATTATCATATCATATTAGCAAAAGTTAGGCTTTATCATTATTATGGATGTGGTCAGTTTATTTAAATTTTAAAATTAGTGATTCGATTGCTATAATCTTGCTAATCAACTAATCATTTATAACTATAACAATATCTACAGCTCTTCATTATTTTAATCGGTTGTCAATTTCATACTTTAGTTAGATTGTTAGATGATATTTAAATTCATTTAAGTTTTAAGATATTAGTTGGTTAGTTTGTTTTGGTAGTGGATAAGGGCCACCAATAACATAACGTATCGTAATAAAATAACATTTAAGTTTTTAAGTCTTCTACAACCCACAGAAAATGTATCAATGATTCATTCTTCTCTTCGCAGCTCCTTTACATATTTAGATTTGTGTATAGTGTAAGGTCTCTTCGCCACATCTTTACAGCAAAAAAGTAAACCCAATTTCAGCATTTACACTGGAACAGGCGTGAAAGGTTAAGAAACTAGAAGCTAAAAGCGAATGAATAGGAAGAATGCCAGAATTATTGTTAGATTCCTTACAGATCATTGTAACTTTAAAAATCACTTATACTTGGACTATCCAGCGGAGTAAATGGTGTATTCTGTCAACACGAGGACGAAACGAATTTTTGACCCCTCGAATGCTATGTTGTCGCTCCTTCGAAACTGTGCCAACTGCCACTAAAGCAGCTGTACTTAATAGTACAGATTTGGTCAGTTACGATATTACGAATAATTAAAATATATATAATATATCAAAATAAATCAAATGGCTGCCTGGGGGACTGCGTATGTGGCCAACCTTTACTCTAAACCTGAACTTACCAGTTCTAGGAAGGAAAATTTATAGTGTTATATAAACTACTTTCATATAAACATTTATTTCATAATTTGAAACATAGTTTTTTAAAATAGTTTTTGTTTTTCAATATTTCAAATATTTAAATAAGCTCCCGTAAATAATTAAATTTATTATTATTTATTTAGTAGATTTGATCATTTTGTTAGATCTAGATGCATAGTTTTACAATTTAGCCCTTTTATAGTATAGTCTCATGTAAAACTTAAATCAATTTTTATTTCGTTACCACAGTAAAAAGTGATTTTAATGAGACAGGAAATGCATGTCTAAAACTAAGAATTTAATGTGCTTTGTGGCATTAATTTTTTCATTTTTTTTTTGTTAATAATTCAGTTAACTAAAAACGACTTAGCGAATATTATAGTATCTAATAGAAATAGTATAATACAAATAAAATGAATTTTTTGATGAAAGAAAATTATATGTAAAAATAAAATAATTTAATGTGAGTTTTTTTTTCGTTTGACAAAATATTTACAATTCTGAACTGGAAATTATAACGATTTTTTCGTTATAATTCAAACTACCACCAAATGAATGTATGCATTATGTTAATGAATTTTTTGTTTATTCGCTGTGAGTGGCAGAGTAACACTACACAATTTCATTTTCTTTAGTATTAAAGTTACTAAACTAATCTTTTTACTAACTAAATTGGAAATTTTTATATTTGTTTATAATACCCCAGCCACATCACTTTATCACTATTCCATTTATGTTTATGTACTAGATTAGGTTTAGAGTATAAGAATGGGAGTCACAGACAGTCATTTGGCTGATTGTGATATCCATTCTAATTATTTGTACAGCCGCCACGGATATTTGTATTTGTATTCTAATTATTCGGCAGCCGCCACGTTTCCGAAGGTGTCAAATTCGTCTGGACATCATCACCTCACGGCCACATAGTATACATAAAGCTATAAAGGAAGGTTTTTAGTTGAGTTCCGAGTTAAACAAATAACTATAAAGTGATATATAATATGATTACAGATTACCAAGGACCAAAAAAAGATACAAGAAACAAAATAACAAGAAATAATTTTTAGCCCCGGCTTGATTGTCCATTGATATCGTTGATAATTGCAAGTTTTATTCATCAAGTGCAAAGAAACTTGATATGCCGCGTAGATATAGTTTTATAATAATTCCAGGCAAACGGTTTTCTTTTTAGTATCTAGAAATCCGAAATTTTTTATTAATTAGCCATCAAGAGAAGCAAATTATTGTATATATGTATATTATTATATTTTGAAGAACGTTGCAATGCTGGCTTAGTTAATAAGAAGCTACCACAACAAAAGCGTAAAACAATACGATAATTTTATTTAAAATATGATCTTGCAGGAGTTAAATTTAATATTGATGTTAATAACTTTTTAATAGAGCATAAACAAATTAGTCTCATTTCAGATAATCTTAAATTTAGTATAATTACCGAAACCGACCTTGATATTTTTCATTAATTTGAAAAAAAAAGGTCTTAAATCACAGCAAAATATTTGTAACTATTAAATTTAATTTACATGCATCTTTGCATTGTTTGTGCTTTTCTTGAATGACTGGATAAACTGAAAATTATGATATAGGACTAGAATATATTTCGTCCAAATAACACTTTTTTCAAGTACGATCATTTTCTATTTTAATATATTTGCAAAATTCAATATTAAGAAAATTTGGACAGAAACTTTACTTATAAACACAGCGAGCCAAAAGCTACAATTCAACCCTTTCTACACATTTTTCTCTTAAAAAAAAGCAGCAGATAAATATAAAAATATTTGAATATTAAAAGTTTTGTTTCGGGTTTTTTTTTGTAGCTTCGATTGATCAACAATTTCCTCAGTGGCGTCAAACCAAACTATGATTAGCTTGATATTATTCTGTAGGAAAATGATACTTTTGGGTATATAAACATAGTACCTATCTTAGGAATCCCAATCCCATAGTATGGATTAAACTCACACGGACACATTGAGAGTGTGCATATACTTCTTGTACTATATTGTTGGCAGGCAACACTATACCTTTTGTTCAAAAAAAGGAGTATTGTTCTGTTCAAAAGGGTAAGTAGAATTTTTAGTGCTCGGTTTTTTAACCTTCCATAGGTACCACAATGGGATCCATTGAGATATCTAGTGATGATTGTTCACGCATCTTCAACCTAACCTATAACCTAAAACATTCAGAAGCAATTATTTATTCATCGACTTCTGAAATTAGCATTGTATGTAGTCATCATAATTTAATATTTTGAACAAATCATTTGTATAAGTGTGAAACAAATTTATTGAATTCATCTTGTTATGAAACAATAATGTTAAAATTAAAGTCATTAAAGAAAAAAAAAAAGAAAAAACATAAATTACTTTACATATATAATTATAAACATCAAATAGATTCCAACATATTATTATAAAAGTTTAACTAATTAAATTAAAAAAAAAATTGCAGTTGCATTGAGAAAACAACCATAAATTTCAATGTTACTATTGTTATTAAGTAAAATAAAAATAATGTCTTTTTATATGCATTGCAATTTCAAATTCTCAGAATTGGATAGTTTTACATTTATAATACACATATATATAAAAAGATATACAAATCATAAAGACAGAATAAAAAAAACCATAGATAAACTTCTCGATGGAAAAAAAAAAAATATTTTCTTTATATATTTTTTAATTTTCTGGGGCTCTATTATATATCCAGAAACTTATCCGTCCATATAGTACTATAATACTACTACTAGCCAACATTGTCTGTATTTCCATTTATGTATATCCATTTTTTTTTTTTTTTTTTTTTTGTAAATGAATTCATGAAATTCATTCGTTATCGCAGATCGGCTTTAAATACAAGCTACAAGCTCTTTTCAAATAACTTTTATTACTTTATAATCTGTTATATGGGCTGTGGTACTTTTTACATATTGATTATTGTAAACATAAGCGACCTACAAACATTTTTTCAGTATTTTATTATAATTTTTTTATTTTTGTGTTGAACCCTTTCTACACATTTTTCTCTTAAAAAAAAGCAGCAGATAAATATAAAAATATTTGAATATTAAAAGTTTTGTTTCGGTTTTTTTTTTTGTAGCTTCGATCCAAAAAACAATAATTAAGTATATAAGAAAGTGTATTAAAGAATTTCGGGGATTTTTTTTTTTTTAAATTTATTGGAAAATATTTTTAGAAGTTGCCTTGTTTATCAAAAAAGGAAAAAAAGTTCCCATTTACAAGTAATGCACACACACAATATTTTAGCTTTAGGGAATTTATGGAATTTGAACATTGCAAATATTGTATATATCCTTACTCTCCTTGTCCTTTGTCTTTTTTTATAATGTGATGTTGGGATATGTTTTGTATTTGTTGTTGTTGGAAACATATCAATGCGTTTTATGTTTTATCCATTTTGGACAAATTTTGTGGTTTTCAACATTTTTTTTAAACTGAAGTAATCTGTATATTGTATAACAGAAATTTTGTCCAACACCTTGTTGGTATCTTAATTTTAAAGTATATATTTTTAATTTTTACCTTTTTGGCATTAACGAGGATATTGTATATATTGTTGTAAGACACATGTTTGTGACATAAAATTTATTTCTTTTGATTATCACAATCAGCAAAACCTATTTAAACATTTAAACTAACAATGAAAACTAAATTTCTATTTTGAGATAAATACTTTGAGTGGCTCTTGGGCTCATAAACGAATAAAGGATTTCGAAAAATGTTTACAGCAAATTTTACAATTTAATTAATTGCGAATAATAATAAAAAATCGTTCTATTTCTCAAACTGGTGGGAAAAAAAATATTTTTGGCATTACATCATTTGATTTGAATTTAATTACATCGCTGAATTTTGTAAATTTGAATATTAGCTTTATGATAAATATCCGATATTATTAAATGTTTTTAAATGTTATTTACTATCTAAAAATCTAAAATTAATTAAAACAGACTGCAATGAGATTCGGTAATTGTAAATAAATCAAGACGTCATTTACAAAAATCTGAAGTTGTGTTTTATAAATAATATTTTCAGAAATAAGTATTTCTGGAAGTGCCTTAAGTAAAAAAAAAATATCAAACTTTCTGGCTATATTTGGTCTCGTTCATTTACTTACTAAATTTTCAAAATCGATAAATGACAGTTAAACTTGACAATGAAATATTCGTTATACCATTGCCTCTCAGTCCAATACAAAAGGTAATTTGGAAATTTAAAATTATTTAAAGAAGTTGAATGAGTGACACGTTGCGATATTGTATAGCGTTCGACTGGTGGTTACAACGGGCTCACTAATGTGTGATCTTCGTGTGTGGTAGTTTAGAAATTCCCATTTCCTTAAAATCATCCAAGAAACCAATGTTACTGAAAATTGTTTAATATTCCAATAAAAATAAACTTATCCATAAATTTCACACTAATTTACTGATTGACAATTTCATGTAATTAAAATTTTCCCATAAAGAAAAATTATTCTAATCAACATATAATGTGATATATTTATATTAAAATTTATCTACATTGGGATATCTCAGCGAGCTCTATACAGTTCATTGTGAGCTTTGGTCTGATTCACAATTCAATTCGGTTTTATCTACTTCTATTCACGGCTGATTCTTTCCAGTTTCTTAAATCTTAAGAAAGATTATCTTAAATCTTCTTGTATGTTATTGTATCACCTGCGATAAATCCTCATGAAATTACCTATCTGTTTCATGGATGACCTCTGATTCAGACAGTCTCTATATGGTTAGGTATTAAAAATCCACTTTTAAGCTCTTATATCTTGGATACCTGACTAACTGTAGTGCCAATCGTAACCTCTAGGGATTTGGCTAATCATATTAGAAGATAATATAATGTGCAGCATTCGAAGACTATTTTCATCTCTTAATAAAGGTGTCCATATTTCTGCACTATAAACTGCAACTGGTTTCATTAACGTTTTATGTATATATAAATTTATTACTAATCTCTTGTTAGTTGCTTTAATTTAAAGTATTTTAGATTAGCGTAGTATCTTTTATGTGCTTATGCTCGTATTTTGTCTTATACATTCTCTAATGCAATTTACACTAGCTTATTTGCAAGCGTTAAATATTTGACACTTTCAAATTGTGTTTGTGATATTTGGAAAACTTCTTCGTTATTTGACCTGGATATTTTTATGAATTTGCATTTTCCTTCATTGATTGTTGGACCAATATATATGTTGTTTTTCTTTCGAGCTATATGATTTAAGCAAAACAATCTAAAAATTAGAAATTTTTTTGTCATATGCGGTAAAGTCTAGGGACCATTAGACCAATTTTTATGTACTTGTCGCCGGTTGCATTGAAAATATTCTACTTATTTCATTTCTAAGAAATAACTACATTTTCACAAAAAAAAATAAAAAAAAATTAGTGAACTATAAGCCAATGAGAAATTGAATTTTTCTGCTATATAATTTTAATACAAAATTGTACATCTCTTAAAAATTTTCATGGGTACATAAACCTTACAAACTAAATAATACAAAAATTAAATAAATTTTGTGTTTAAGGTGGGAAAGTAACGGCTTCCAATTAGGAATCTACAGTTTATGCTAATTCTGTCATATTATTGTATACTTTTCATTTCAAATTGAAGGCCCAGAATGCATTCTGTATATAAAATATATATTGTTTTTTTATTCGACTGAGTTTCCGCCGTTGAATTCTAATTAATAATCGCATGAAAACTGCAGAGAACAACTGCACATTCTATTATCTTCAGTATTTTTTTTAATTTTTTTTTTTTGATTATAATGAATATTTTAAATTTTTGTATAGTTAGGGAGGCATTTTTATATAATATTATTATAGAGTTATGTTTTTTTTTCTTTTTATGGCAAAATATTAATTCTATGCAGGTGCAATTTGATTTGAATCCTTCTTAATACAGGATCAAAAGTGCGGACACGTTCCTTCAGCCTTAAAATACGAGACACACACAAAAAATACTTTAAATTGAGCAGGTGAAATTGAAAAGACTTTAATGTTTTTTAAAAGAAGTTATTAAAAACTTCAAATTACTTGTTTATTTTTTTTCTTTCCTTTATTTTTTATCACAATAACTGTATTTTTTATAATATTTATATATATATTTTTTTATAGAAACTACAGTCCCTGAAGCGTATCGAAAGTTATTATGATTGATAGTACCAACCTAATAATTTCAGATGTCTACTATAATATATATAATGACCTAACATTTTTTTTTGGAAGGGATTCTTTAGCACATTTTAATAAAAATATATAAAAAAAAAATTATGAATATAAAATTTCACTTTTTACGTATAATGCGTGTGTTAATTTTTACTACGCGGTTGTGTTCTGTCTACCATTAAATTTGGATGCTATTAGAAAATGTAACAAATTTATATAGAACTTTTAAAATTGTTTTTCATATAAAAATTGAAAAATTGAAATAAAATGATTCAATTTTAAATCATTTCTCAATCTGATTATGCTCATTATGGGTTTGATGTGCTATAGGATTAAGAAATTCAGTCATCGACGGGGTAAATACAACGTGTTTATTATAAGTGACTTCAGTACTTGAGGTTTTCATTCTTCACACCTTACAATTTAATCAACCTTAATCTTAGTCCTTTTTTAGATAATATAAATTTTATAGATCATACCCATTCTTTAAATTGGGAGCATAGAACTTGCACTTAGTAATCCCATCTCAGTTGAATGTTTTCTATATGAGATTACATCTTCTTAGTTCTATAAGATTACATGATTACATCTAACTAGTTCGAATTAGTCAGATAGCATCACAAGAATGTTATTAAAGTGAAATCTTTAAGGAGAATAAGTCGCTCGAAAAAGACCTTGAGATTGAGATCATCCTTAATTTACCATGAAGATTCCACTCTTTGTTGTGATGCTTATCGGATCTACAGTTGTGGATTAATTAATTTGTTTCAAAATTAATCCTTCATTTCCATTGCCAATTTATATGAATTTTTAGAATATTGCATTTAATTTTACTTAGAACTTGCTGATGGAATACTTGTAACTTATGTATGATAGTTTTTGGAAGGTTTTACTTCCATAATTATTTATAATTTATTTTTCCTATTCAGACCAGCAAATAAATTTAATTAATTATGAAATTCTATAATTTCGGGATTAATAAATGTTATTGTTATTAAAATTTTGTTAAAAATATATAAAATTTAAAGTGGGAATCACAATTTCAAATTTTCATATCCTATACAATTTTATTGATACTCACAGGTGAATGTGTGGAAATGCGAATTTTTTCGAAAAGAGATGAAATTAGAATTCCGGTAGAATGGTTGAATGTTAAATTACTGGCATAATCTTAAAAATGGAAGATTGGATGATTTTTTTTATATCATTTTGCACAGTCATACATTCGTTAACAGGCCTAGACATTCGGGTGACTTCAAAAAATTATTCTGGATCCTTTCTAACATTTCCATTATTATTATTTTTTAAGCTTAAGTTTTTTTTTGCTATAAATTATGTGGAATTGTCATCTAATAAGTTTTCAAATGACGGAACAATCGAAAACATTGTGAATAGAAATTTTTTTCGACGCACGAATGGATGATGCGAACGTCTTTTCAAAAACTACAAACAAAAATGTCATAATAAATCATGCATTTACTTAAAATCTTTTTTTTTTTTTGTTTACAGAGTGTTTGATTATTGCTATTATAGTCTAATTTATATTGGCATGAAAAAATAATTATATTTATAACATTATAACAGCCAAACCACTTAAAATATCATAATTAAAAATTTAAAACAATAATTGCAAATCCGCCATTTTACATTATATAAATAACGATTATTTTATTTAAATTTGCATTTTAAGATTAGCCATTTTAAGAAAGTTTTGTGGAAAAATTATTTTTATTATAGACTAAATTAATTAAAGCTAAATATCAATTGTCTGGTCATTTGTAAAATATTATAAAATTATTATAAGTTTTAGTGAAAATTCAAAGTATTATACGCATTTTTTTTTAGATAAGAATGACCGACATTTAGAAAGCATTGTAATATTTTTTAATTGGCATCTTATGAATTTTAACTTTATATATACTTGTACATCAGCATTTAGTTTATTAATAAACATCTGAACAAAATTATTACTCTTCATGATATTGTAAAAGATAAAAAAAAAGTTTATAAAAAATAAATTTATATTTCATAGATGAGTTAGCACTTTTTCTAGAATTTTAGATAGTTATCTATAATAATCTAATATACGCAGAGATATACAAAATTTTGTATAGGATACACAGTGTTTAGCTGAAGAGTACTAATAAGGGTTTTTTTTTAAATAAAATATTAAAATGAAGAAAAAAATTTCAAGTCTTTCGAGTAGCCGTTTCTTAATCTTATACAATTTTGTTATATTAAATTTATTGATTTTTTTTTGTAAATCAATAAAATAAAATACTTTCTATAAGTATTGGGCAGAAATATGAAGTTTAATTAGATAAATCAAAGTGTTTTTGATCGATTGAAACTAAATTCCTAATGGTATTTATAATCATATTTGCATGATTCCTACTATTCCTAGTGAAATTGAAATTTGATTAATTAGAATTTGTGACAGTTTACTGCGAAGAGTATGAATTGGATTAGCATTACTTGTACGAATGTACGGCTTAAGCTTGAACCGGAATTCGAACAATAAAGACATACGCTCTAAAAGAACTAACCGGTTTGGAGAAAGTGTAGCAGAGGTTCAATAAGATCTAAGGCGGTTCAGTGCCGGTGAACCGATCGGAGGCATTAGCTACCGACTGAAAACCACCCAATCTAAATAAAAAGATGACATCTGGACGTTATTTTAGTTTGTCTAAATCTAAACAGTAAACAATCTGAACCAGCCTCATCTATATGCTACGTGATGTAGTCAATGGGCCAAAAGAGCTTAAGTGCCTACAACTCTGCTGCGCGGGCAAGCGTTGCTCAGTTTCATTCATTCATTTGTTTCTGTGATTTATTTTTAATCCAAAATAGAAAAAATTGAAACCAACCAATTTCAAAGTATATATACATCAAATAGATATATCAATTAATTAGCTATTTCAAACTAACATAGTGCTATTAATTAGATTATATAGATATCTTATTTATTATTATAAAACCAATTCTTCACACTTCACTGCATCCAAGTCGCTTAGTTGACGAATTGGAGTATAACCATTATCAGAATTTTCGAAACCTCTTTTCTAAACAACGAATTGATAATTACCAAGGATACTTCTGTTAAAATTAAGACCAATTTCTTTCTATGATTTTTGGCACGGACTGTAACTTTATATCTTCAACTAACGTAATGTCTTGGCATAGTGTCTTGCGGTGGCTATGTGGTAGTGTGCTATGCATTTAAATGTTTCTTCACTATAAGGAAACTTATGGTCCAAATTGTAAAAAAAATTGATGAAAACTCTTTAAAAATACCAAGGCTCGATTTGGGCTGTAGAGTCATTTCAAAGAAGAAGAATGTCTTGGAAATTTTTAAAAACATCTACTGCTATGATCCGCATCAGTATTTTGTGCATTTCACACTGAAAAAAATAATCTTTATAACACCAATCATGAAATTATGATTATAAAATTCATTTATAAATTAATAGCAATAACTTTGTATTCAAATATCAGTGATAAATTTAAACAATTTTGCCAATATCAAACCAAAAATTTATATAATATAAAACAATCAATGTTTTTCCGATTCAATAAATCAATCAAACTTAACATCTGGATTTCGAATTGTAGGTGAACTTTATCCTTAAGTTAAAGAGCCTAGTATAATTATGTCTTCATTTATACTGATAAAAAAATATGTCATCTGGGAAAATTAGTTATCATATATAAAGCATAAAATCTTCAAAATTTATTAATGTATAAACAAATTTTTTTATACACATTTTAAGTACTAATTTCCCAATATTTTCCGTAATTTAAAACTATCAAAATATTTCAAAAAATAGACAAACAAAAACTTGAACAATAATTCCCAAATTTTTTTTTATTTTTGTTAAGATAATTATCTCATCAAAAGTCTTTGAGGCGTTTATATAAAAACACAAGATTCTAGATAGATTTTCTAAAATTATATGAACCCTGAGGCTTAGAATTTGTCTTCAAGTGTTACAACCAAACCTTTTCTATTATTTGTGACAAAGAATTTAATCGGACACCTTTGTATTTACTCCTGTTTTATGTTTTTCTATTCAATTATTGCTAACAATGCTGAGTGTGTGTATTTTTTTTGGAAAAGGGCGTATGGCATTTTATATTATTATAATTTTTTTTTTATTTAATTCCCGGCGTTTATTTAAAGATGACACATTCAGTTTTTCTCGAACGGATTTGTTCTTTCAGATTACAAAAAAAAATTATCAAAAAAATAGTTGAGTATCCCTAAAGAAACACTTAATTTTTTTTATTTTTTTTATTATTTTGAGTGCCACACTAAAATAAATAATTTTTTAACATGCCCTTTATGTCCCACCTATTCAAATCATATATAAAGCATAAAGGTATATACATAAATAATGTAAAAATGTATTCATTCATCCTTTTATTTAGTGCGCAATAGTTTTTTATGTTGGCTTACACGAATAATATTCCATATTAATTTTTATATAGTAAGCAATGTTCATTCCTCATACTCTCTGGCTCTATGCAGTTAGAAAAAACCCAGGCATATGGTATCTGGTATCTATATACTCTAAACATTAATTCATTCACATACCGATATGTATTTATACATAGATTTTAATCTTATATTTTTTAAACGCTTTTTTTTTATATACATATATAAAAAATTATTTATACGTTCATAATGAATTTAATATTATAATAAAATGCAAGAAACACAGCTGTTTCGTTGGTTTTTAATTATGTCAAAATACAATTTTATTTTTTTATTCATATCAAAAAATAATAATTATAATTTATTATTATTAAAGTAATTTTTGTGATCATTTATTTATAATAGTTTTTTTATCTATACGCCACCCCGGCTACAATTAAAATAATTATAATTAGTAAATATCAAAATGGCGATCTACAATATTGTTTTTAAATCAAAGTCGTTTAAATTATTATGGTTTATGATTTTTTTTTTTTTTTTTTGGAAATTATACTAAAATTTTAATTTAAAAATAAATATAAAATATTTTTTTTATATATATATATATTTAAAAAGATAATATTTTGAAGTATAATTATTTTTGGATCAACCGAATTTGATATATAAAATTTTTAGGTAATTGATACCAAAAAAAAAATATTTATGATACGTTTTTTTTTTGGGGTAAAAAAAATATATCAACAATTTAAAACATGGACACTACTGTACGCGAAAAAACAAACAGGAAACGTACGAAAATTATAGCGTAGGAATATAGCTGTGTATACAGGCATCCTGGAGAACCAATCATGTCTTCGTTGTATGGATCCCAATGGAAAAAAAACAATTTTGTATTTTATTTGCAAATGCCAGAAGTTAGCCATAGGAGCAGGAATTGCTCTCTTGGAAACTATTACCTTAAATTAAACTAAACGTATATATCCTTAACGTGTATTTCCTCATCCATGCTAAGGTTCACAAGAATATGTAGTATAACCAAACAGTACTAAAGATGTACTTGGATTCCTAAACAGTCAGTCTAGGGCTCACCAATTGAACCAATCACCTCTTTCTTACAAAAAACCACGCAGCATGAAGAATACCTATGTAATTAGATGATTTAATTCGGTCAAAGAAGAAGACAGACATGAGTCTTAAAATAGTTCTAAGTATATAATTCTATTGGAAAATCGATAACTTATGTTTTTATCGCTTAGCATATTTTAATTCTTCAAGTTGCTGACTATTTATTGTATAGTTTCTTTAGTTACTATTCTAATAGTCACACTTTTATGTTGTGAATTGTTCATCTTGAAATTGAATTTGATTTAAAATATATTTATAAATTTTTGAAGTTTCTCATTTGATTTTCTGACACTTTCAAATAAAAAAAAATGGATTTTATAATAATTCTCATAGCAAGGTTACACTTACAAAGGAGTTAGTAGATCAACATCACTTTTTCATTAATAAACTAGAACATATAAATCTAATTATGATTGAAATCGTAATCTAATTATGATGGTAAAAGTTATGATTTAAATTTTTCGTTATTATGCCACAAAAACTAATCGATATAATCGATAATTTATTGATTGTACAATGTCGGTCCGGCACTTAAAATAAGTAAATTATCGATATTTTCCCGTGTATTCACAATGAAACTAAACTCATATATAGTCAGCATATAATTTTTAGATTGAACATGGAAAAATCTTTTATTCAGTAACCAGACCAAAATGCTTGATAAGGTACTTTTTCATTGCGTGTTAATTTATTCTTTTTTTTTATATTATTTTTGCTTTCTATACACTATTTATTTATATACAATTTGAAATTACGAATAGAAAAATAAACAACATTTAAAATAGATTATGAAATTCAAGAATGGCTTACTAAAGGTATACGTTAATGTATAAATTACTATTGGTCACCGTATACTTATATATATATATATATTTAAAAACAAACATTTTATGAATTACTATATCTTACAAATACATTCTAATAACATAAAATAAACGCCATTTTTATTATTTTTATATATAGCATAATGAGAATAATAAGAATTGTATACATTGAACCTAACCTAACCAGCAAACAAAGTATAAGTAAAAAAAGCAAAAGCTTAAATTACGGATGAGAGCATCATGTTTTTGCATATACAACAATACATATTTGATTATGCGACCGATATGTTTTTTTTTTATGCATTTACTATTCACGGTTTATGCATATTTTTTTAGTTTGCGATGCCGGTTATTCTATTATAAAAATCGTAATATTTAATTATTTTGTTGACATTATGCTAATGGTTATTACATTTTTATATATAGACAGTAGTAGTAGTAAGTAGAAGGTTTAATATATGACCGGCGATGACATGTAGCTCGGAAAAATAACAATATATGCATTATAGGAATTTTATGTCAAATAATATGCAACACAATTACTTACAAATACTTACTTTATAAACAAAGTAAGAAAACATATCTTTAAGCCGGTCTAGTCTAGTGGAAAGTTCTAGCAGAACCGATATATTATAATAGAATATTATTAAGATTACAATTTAACTTAATATGTTAATCATATTGTTTAGATTTATGACCAATTTCACAGTGAGACTTTAAAACTTTTCCAGGGCTATAACTTTGGTTTTATTTATTTCCTATGGTTTATCCGTGCAAATTTTAAGATAAGTCTTTCTTAAAATGAGATTTAACTTAAGCCATTATTAGTAATGACAAATTTTGATTGAGAAACTAAGTGAACTTAAGTTGCAGGATTAAGTTACACAAACTGATGTTTAGTTAGGTTAACACACGATGTATCCATTGTGGTCCCTATGTAAGGTTCAAAAACTACAGACCAGTAATATTGTCAAAAATGCAAATTGAATAATTCTTCACAAGGGTAGTGTTGAAACGGCTGACCAACCGTACGTACAATATGTCACATCCCAAATATTGATACCTAACGCGCGCATGTTTCGTTTGAGCTTGAGCTCACAATTATTTCACAACTTGAAAACCAAATCCTTTACGAATATAATATAGTACATCTATCATTCGAAAATATTTGTTTAAAGGATATTATAATCAACAATCCGTCGGTATTTTTTAATCAAAATTAACATTGAATAAAATCTTATCGATTTTTGTTTTTACATTTTTCTATATATACATATAGTTAAAATAATAAGTAATTTATGTAATTAACTTGATTAATAATCATTTCCCTGATGTGTACGTGTCCCTAAAACCTTTCATTTTCACCATAATAAAAATATAATAGTTGTGAAATTTGAACGTGATATTTTATGACCTAAACTTTTATATTCATAATTTAGATTTTTTAATGTTGGTTAAGGTGAAGTAACAGCGCCACTAGGAGCGTCAGTTGATATAAAAAGTTTTTATTACTATATTTTAGTACAATTATACAAAATGCAAGAAATCGAATATTTGCTTTAGCAGTGAATAATCTTTTGTTACACTAAATAGTAAACAGTTCTAGTTACTGAGGACTACTTTTTTTTAATAATAATAATGTCTAGTCTATGTATGATTATGAGCACTACAACCATTAAATCTATGACCACTGAATTCATTAGATGCTAAAGTTATATTAATTTCTAAAGTTTCTGGGTAAAGTTATATTAATTTCAAAAAGCCAATGATATTTAATTTTTCGCAACACTTGGAAACCAGCTATATATAATATAGCTGATTATTCGAGGAACCATATTTTTGGAACAATCTCTAGGAAGTACAAATCAATTTTTTCAAAATTTTATGTTAAATTTAATATTATGAGCCTATTTTTTTATTATAAATCATATTAAAACCCAGCGATTTGGAATCGCGTCTCATATTCTGCATGTAATCTCTATATTCTCATAAAATGATTTTTGTGGAATTATAGAGATAGAAAACTTTCACACATATAAGTCGTAAAAATGTCAAATTTCAATATTTCTTGTTATTGTTTCGTAACCGCGGGGTATTGGGTTCAAATTTAAAGCCAAAAATTCAGAATCTTACATTAAAATATTTTATTTCAATAAATGGATGTTGCGACTTCTGAGATTTATATTTTATACATTAAGAAAATTCTGATAACATTTTCTAAATATTGGCTTCCATCAATTTTTTTACACGAAACCTTTAAAACTTTTTATGGAACGGTTCCCGCGGAATACCAGTTGAAGACAATTTGTTAGTTAAGCCAATGTAATAACTTATTTGAAAAAAAATTATATATATCTTCAAAAATAGTTTTATCTATTTTTATACTAAACACAAATAAATATAAGCAAGAGCTTGTCAGCACGATAATTGTATCTAGTTTATAGATTTAAAATCAATAAATATTATGTTTTTATAATGTTTATAATAATAACTTCCGTCAAATAAAACTATTTGAGCATAATTTTGCATACAGGAAATCATTCTGCATCATATACCATCATTTTATATAGAAACACTTATATGATTCCAAATAATTGTACAATTAATCCAAGGAAGTGGTTAAATATGCGAAATTTTCCTGTCAGTTTTGTTGTTGTTGCTGTTGTTGTGTAATTTAGTCATATTGCAAATTTGTAAATTTTTTGATGGGTTATCTATATACCTGGTGTGTATAAAAGATAAAAACAGTCTAAAATTGAAAGGCCTAAAGCTTAGCTATATTCGCATGATATATTGAACATGGTATATTTATATATATTGAGAACTCGTGATGATTGATGGCATGTAAAACCATAAAAACAGAATGAATTACGCTAAAAAATTATATAGTAATCATAGCAGCTAATATATATAATCAAAATCACGTATCCATAATATATTATTTAATAAAAAGTGTGTTATTATTACAGTAATCAAATGAAAATTATCGTCTTATTGACCGCAAAAGAATATCGATCAAATCAATAGATTTATGATTTTAACTGCCATATTTTTGATAAGTTTCAAAAATGTATGATATTCTTTTTATGTACGTTTTTGTATATAATAATAAGGAGGAAGATTGAAAATTAATTTACTTTTTATTTTATTGTTTTATTTTATATTTATATATATTTTAACCAGATTATGTACATAATCTAAAAAAATATAATTTCGACAAATTTTGCACATCAAAATCCGAATAACAACAAATAATTATGTGAAATTTGATTATTCAGAAGAAAAAAAAGGTTAAAATATAATAAATTGGATCCGAAGACAAAATGCACTGGAGTTCAATCTTGTATTCTAAATCTAATCAAGAAAATTTATAATAAATCATAAAGGAAACTATATATGATTTGTAGCCAATAACTTAAGTTGAATTTAGTGATGTATTTGAATTATATTTATATAATTTAAGAGTCAAATGTGAAATTTTCATATTATCTGATTTTGACAGTTTTTCCCATTATCTGACCAAAATATCTGAATTTATCAGTATTAAATTTAAAAACATTTTGTACCAAATTAAACAATTGAATATTCTTTAGCTTATTATATTGTCAGGCATTACAATTTTTAATTATATATAAAAAAAGAAGATTGTAATTGAAAATTTTAATATGTCTGTGAAAAATTGTGTCTGGTTTTTTTTACATTATGTACAATCTTTGCTTGGAGTTTATGATACGCGTATAATAGCCGCAGAAATTAGCTGTATTATTGGAAAATGAAAAGTATAATTTAAGTACATCATGTATTTTAACTTGAAACTTATATAATAATTCAATTTAGCTATAAGCTAAGTTAGCTGGCACATGGGTTAAACTACTTTATTGTGGTTTGCTTTTCATTTTTGAGAGTAATTTGCAAATAAATCTTAAAATAGTGTTTGTTAATTTTTAATATATCTTTGGCAAGCAATTTGAAATATATATGTTAGGTTAGATTAGGTATAGTGTATAGATAAATAGAGGCCCCAAAAGCAATCCTGATTACTGCAGCCATATGGCTTATTGTGATATGAATCTTAGTTGTTTTAGCAACTGCAGCCTATTTAGGAAGCGATGATAATGTAGCTTTATCTTACGCCATATCATCTTCATTTTCATAGAACTTGGTCCGCTGATAATACAATTTTGTGTATGTGCTTTTTAAAGTTGAAGTAACCTGTAAGGAAACTAAACATTGTTCTGGCTTGCTTCCAATTCATTTGAAGAAGCTCTAATTTCTGAATAGTTTCGAATGGCCTTCATGCATGTTCCAGTTTACTTCTTGAGAGTGGATAATCTGTTCCTTTTGTAGTCTCTTGTCATAGGAACATTAGACAACACAAAATAATTCTGGCCCATTAATGTTGCCTCAAAAAATGTCTACCTCTTCGTTCTCTCCAAACTCACATTGGCTGAATCCAGTATAACGTAAAAATACTTTCTCTTCCTAGAGTTATTAAAGTTTTGATTTTATTTGCTTTTAATACTGCTTGGCTGTCTGAGAATATAGTTATAAATTTGTTGACATACTTCCTATGTGGTTTCACGTGTCTGCAAATATCAAACGCATATATTTCCCATTGGAAAAAGTAAGTTACATTTTCAGTTACAAATTATAATCAAAGGATTTCAAAAAATATATATTTAGTTAATCTGTCCTGTCGCAAACGATAGTTAAACTGACACAAGTTAATGCATGAAAATATTTAGAAAAGTCTTGCCATTATTTAGAATATTTATATAAATCTGACCATCAAATATTAATAAAACCAGTTTTTTTTAACTGTCAAATTAATTATAGACATATTAATGTAATTTATTTAGTATTATTTTTAAATAAAGTCCAAAATTAATATTAATTTCTTTTTGTGAAATTTTCAAAAAGAAATGTCAAATAGAAACGTGTAATAAAACTAATTTCTAATATTTGTATGAAATAAATGCGTTTAAAACTATAATACGAAAAACTGGCATTGTGGAATACAAAATATCGGCTTAACAACTTTTGTTCAGTGAATTGACAAATATAAAAATGATTACGATTTTTTATAACGAACCGATACAAATCTCTTAAGAGTCAGAATGTTTAGGTTAAATTTCCGTACAAAATCAATTTACCAGGATAATCTCCAGGAAACAATCCACAATTCTTTTATTATTTTTTAAATATTACAATATTTTTAAGGGTGGATAACTATAACAACACAATCCTAAAATTCTGTGTAAAATATTAGTTTTCATAGAAATTTAATGTTCACTTTAATGATTGGCTCAAATTTCATGTGATCATTTTTTGTTATCACAATATTGGAGTGTCTAATTTGTCATAGATTTATAATATAGATAATGTTTGGGATCAAATAGATTTGATAGGTCTTTGGAGCGTGCATTCATATATTTATCAGTTGATGAATATGATATTTTCTTAACTGTTTGACTAAATAGTTTTTATTGTTGACTATATAGTTTATTGTAAAAATCTTATAAAGTTTCAAGCACAATTTTGTACTAATTTAGAAAAGCTTTGCTAGAAATAAACTTTAAAATATCGTTAGAAGCCATATGTAATGTAGGTGTAATCACCATAATCTAAAGTTTCCAAGCTAATCCAATCAATAGTTTTTGCTCATATTGCAACTGCGTTTTCGCGAATTATTTGTTTACCCAATAGTTTTTTTTTCGTTGGACGTGTTATTTTTCATTATTTCTTTTCATTATATCTAAACAGACATTAATTAACTTATTTTAACCAACAACCAAACAAATATTTGTAATTTTATCAAATTTAATTAATCGGTTTTAAAAGACTTTATATTATGAAGTAATTGTCAATTTTTGTTATGGTGTAATATAATTTTAGTTTATATTTTAGTACTACGTATTAAATGTAATTCCGAATATGATATTACGAACAAAAATTGATTAATTAACCGACATCCATTGCTAACTCAAGCAGATTAGTTCTTTGAAACAATTGTTTAATCAAAGTCAATCGATACTGTCCATTAGTTAGATACTTAATAATGAACAATTGATTTTTTTAATCTCTATTAATTTTTAATAAACCTTTTTTTATTGGCATTTAACATTAATCTTTAAAGTTTAATATATAAATTATGATATAACTTTTCATTTTGAAATTAAAAATTTATAATTAAATTACATGTGGAATTGAATATTTATAATTAAATTGCAATTTTTCGGCAATAGTAGCGCCATCCATCCCATAACTCTGAGTTTATCAACGCGCTTATTTTATCAACAACTTTGATGTTTATTTATTTTTAATATATGTTAAATAATAATTTGAAAAGTTTATCTTTAACATAAATCTTTAACGTTATTTTTCTTTATAAAAAAAATCATAAAAGGTGATTTTAACAAAGAGATAATCTGCGAAATCAATTTAAAAAGTGATAACTTTGTAAAATAAAATTTTGATTACTAATTAATAATTATAATGCTCGTGATTCGAAAATTATAATATTTTAATATTAAAGATTATTTTTTATTTATATCTGAGTTTTAAATTAAACCTTCACCCAAAAGTTAGCAAAACATCAGAAACTCTGATAAATTAAGATTTAACTAATTTAATAATTATTTTAATTTTTAGCGTTGACAAAATAGTCAAATTGATTTTTAAATTAAATTCTTTAACTAATGAAATTTTAACATTTCAACATTTTTAAATATAATTCATCACCAATTAAAATATTCTAACCATAAAAATAATTAATTAATCTTTCAGGTTCCAGAATGCCATCATCACACACATCTCCTCAAGTTTGTAGACCGCATTTTCATCCTCCACTAGCACCTTGGTTAACAAGTGAACATAAATCATTTGCATCTGGTAGTCCTTGGGGCAGCCCGTTTGCATGTCCGCAGGACCCACAAGACAAAATAGGACAAATTCAAAATCATCAAACGAGTCAGCATTCATTTCCGTTTCCTCCAACACCTCCAAAAGACTCAACACCGGATTCAGTGCAAACGGGTCCGTCAGAATATCAAGTAAGTAACGAAAAAAATATCAATTGTAAGACTTCAGTTAAATTGAAATTGCATATTCAATGAAATATTTCAGAATATTAAAAAACTGGTGTAGGTAAATAATACCACAGGAAATAACTACACATGGAATTTTTTCTACATTAAACATCAAATTCATGTGGAGCAATTTCCACTTAAAGTGGAATAATTTCTATAGGCTCGCTCAGGCATTGAATATCCGTGCATTATATCGGTTTTAATTCGACAGTGGATATTCGATTTATAATGTAATTTCTGCTTGTAATGTTTAATTGGGAATTACATTAGACATCGGATAGCTAAAATCATTTCCGTCGGAATGGAAAAATATTAAAATTGATATAGAAAATTTCTTATTTCTCACTAGTGAAATACGCAAAGTAGATATGAAATGTCGGGATTGGAATATTTATTATTTTTCTTGAAAACATCTACTGTCATATTCATGTTAGTGGGACACCTAATGACCAAGCAAATTGACATTAGCTATATCGATACCCAGTGTCGTTATTTTCGGATATATATGTATAATGCCCGAAAACCAATGGAAATCCGAGCCCCATCCATGCATCTGGCACAAAAGAAATATAGATATAGATTACTTAGATTAGTTAGTTGGTTTGAGACAGGAGTGGATAAAGGGTCCCTATAATCTAAATGAATCGATTGTACCCCCAGTCAAAGGGTACTTACGTCTACAGGACATCCACCCATCCTACTTCACTACTTATGAATGAAATCAGATTGGCCGGCTTTACTTTATGCTTCCCACAGATTTATCATAAAATAACATTCCAAAAGTTTTTCAGTCTTTTTTACGTACGGAGGGACATTGGCACATAGCTCAGAATATGAAGGATTCATCCTGCTCTTCGCAGCCCCTACAGATTGATATCGGATTATCTAAATTTACTAATTATATTTTAATTTCAAAATTTATATATTTTATTTATCAAAAAACTAAATCTAAAAAAAAAAAAGGAAATTTCTGTTGAAATGTACATTTTTTTTTGTTGAGAAATTCGCTGCCATATATAATATTATATACATATTTATGTATATATCAATATTATGTATAAAAGTGAAAATTCCATTTAAAATGATTTTGTGCCTATTTATTTGCGGATTTAAAAAAAAATAATAATATTACAAGCTCTTTTGCATATACATTCAGATAAGACATAATTATTTGCTTTTGTTGCCTGCAGAATTTATGAGATTTATTAGATTTCTGTGAATATAAAAGTTTTTTACTAGGAAAAACTATACTTTTTATCTAGAAAGAACAATCTTCAATTACATATGTACTCGTTTTAGTGAACAGAAAACGAACAGATTATTTAAAAAGAACAAAATAAGTAGATAAAAGTTGGCTTGCAAAATATAAAATATTATTGTATATATAGAAATCATTATTACATTAAATTCTATATCGATATAATATAAAATTAAAATATTTTACCAATGTAATAAAATATACATATATGAAAAAGTTTTACTTATAGAACGTTTGGTTTTTACACGAAATTTTGTTATTTAAATATAGAAAATTTTCAATTTTATCTAATGTATTAGAACTATTTGTCAAATTTTTAATATTTCTTTTAATAAACCTTCGAACTTTTGGCAATTGTTGTCACTGGAGCAACTTTGTACTACCAATAGGAATTGTATTTAGAAATTACATTACTCGAAAACATCACACAGTGTATTAGCTAATCTTGCGCCATTATTATATCTACTATGTATAAACTTTAAGTAGTAGAGTAATCCATTACATTACTGGCGAATGTGTCCGATTAAAACTTATCCTCACCCGCCGCTTATTAGTTTAACTACAAATTAATTAACAGAATTTTGAGGATAAAATTTACAAAATTGAATATTCATGTTGGCATATATTCAAAAAATCGAATTAATGACATTTTTTGAAGAGTTTTTATTCATTTTGCATAGCTATTTTCAAAATTTTTGGAAGCATATAGAATTTCTTAAATATCCATATTTTTTCATAAATTTAAAGACTAAATATTTCCTTCCGTCAGGCTTAAATAAAATCAATTGGAACAGCGTCAAATTTGAAATTAATTAGTTACGGAAATAATTTTAATTCTTTAATTTTTATAATAAATTCTACTTTTCGAACTCTGAGAGAAAAATAGTATGGTTTGCAAAATTTGACCCCTACTGTGTTTTAACAGATTGTCATATTTTACGAACCCTTCTAATTTTTTGCAGGATCTTTATGGTAATTCGTAACTAAAACACAGTCTAAATTTAAAAGCAATAATTCATATCTCAAAACATAGATTGATAAAATTTTCCAGATCTGAAATCAGATTAGTATCAGTAATCGGTAATCACAATCACACACACTTATGTTCACACTCTCTCACAATCATATTTTCTAGTCTAAAACAAAATACTAAAGTTAATCTATAGATTTTCAATTCAAGTCTGATGTATTTTATTCATTATTGTCAAAATATTACACAAAAAGTTTATTATAAATATAATTAATTATAATGGCAAGAAGCAACTCAGAAAGTTTGTAAAAAAAAAAAAAAATTAACAATTTGTACAAAAGTTACAGCCATAAAAAAATAATCAAAAAAATCAATCTAAACTTATCTGAAAAAAACTAGAAGAAAAAGTTTTCAGATCGATCAGATATTATGGATCAGATTAATTTGTTCAGAGATAAAACCACAACTTAAGTTGAATATGGTGTTTGGTATTGGTAGAAAGTAGGAAATTATAAGAAATTGATTTAATAGGTAGATATTTAAATAGGGTTACTTGAAGCGATAATGGATTATTAGTTTGTGTAGTTCGTTTTAGCATTACTTATAAAAAATTTAATATTTCATACATTTCTTGAATGTAGAGTAATGGCGAAATAGATGAAAATTATCTAAAAGAATTAACAATAAATCACAATAAAATCAAAGCCGTTCATTCATTTTGTGTTTGACCCTATATAACAAAAAATTAAAAAAAAAAATCTCGATAATAAAACATTTATTTATAGAAGATATGGCAGATATGAACTTATTTTTTTTTTTTATATATATTTTTATTTCAAAACCTTTCGTCATCAAAATGATGTACCTAGGGAGCTCTTTTATAATTTTATATAACCGTGGGCTCTTTCAATATAATATTAAAGTTTGGTAGGCGAATTTCAGCTGACTTTTAGTTTTTATTTTTGAACAGGTGCGTTTTAGATGAACATAAAATATTTACCCTTGTATAAAGTAAATGCCAGCTATTAAAATTGTCATTTTTGTTCTTCGGTAAAATATATAAATAAATGTTCAATTGAGAAGAACTAACTATAAAACATTACATAGTTTGTTGGTGAGCAAATGTTTTTCAAATAAGAAAACAACATCAGGCTAGAGGCTAAGCAATTGTTACGAAATGTTTTAAGATTTTTTAAATATGGTTAGATTATTAACAACGAAAAATGATAAAAAGTGTATAAAGAATCTTGACTATGAAACTGTTAATATTTAGCTAGACCATTACTGAGTAGTTCATTTAGTATTGGTGTATTTTCAGTCCTGTTTTTGGAATGTATATTTGAAATATTTTTGATTAAATTTAGATATTAACAATAATTATTATATATTATTGAGAAATATGGAAGTTACATTACAAACGTTGAATAAAATAATATATCCAATCCTTATATATTAGGTATAAGATAGGTCCAGTAATGATTGATATTTGAAAGAACTATAAAACAGCACGAGTCTCTATGCCTTCTTCTTTGCAATAGCCCCACAGTAGCCTTGACCCCCTCAAATAAGTTTTTTTATAATGAAGAAATTTAATGACATTTGTTGTCAGAAATAGCATTTTTCCAAGTCTGAAAATAACAATTACATATTGCAAATTTTATTAATATTAGTACTCATTTAAAGCTGGTCAACTTAAATAGCAACGTTAAGGTGGTCAGTAATCTATTCGAATTAATGACTGACTTTATCTAATCAAACACAACATTGAAAATTTGTGTATTTTTATCCGTAAAGAATTATAATTTTTTTTAAAATAATTCCTAGTTATTTATCAAATTCATTTTATTATAATTAATTGTATTTTTTATATACTACAAAATGCATTTCACATTTAAATCACATCATTAATTTCAGTAGTTCAGCAACAAAAGTCCAGTATAAATTTCCACCTCATTTATAATGTTGTTCATCGGATTCTAAGTTCAGAATAAAGTCTTTGTCTTTAAAACTAAATTAATTAACATTTTTTGTTTTAAATCGCTCCAGACCATGAATTCTTTCTTAAATTAATATTCAGTTTACTGAACATTCAAATTATTTCGGAAATAAATTTTATTTTATATAAGCAACATTTAAGAATTTGTATGTATAGACTATGAACTTAGATGAATATTTTTAATTTATGTCAAACTTTATAGAGAACATGCAACTAATGTTTTCATCATTTATTACAAGTGCAATGTTAATTTATAGTTTGCAATATAAATATCGTTACAAAGTAATCTTAAATTAGTATTTATTAAAGTACTATTTATTTTTTAGAATATAGTAGAATTAAAATGGAGAGTTACCAAAAATTGATTAAAAAGTTAAGCTGCATTTAATATTAATCGTGTTTGAGTGTTAAACTTTCTAAATGACAAATTATTTTATACAATACTGTTTCAAAAATATTAATTTACAGATTATATTGTTTATGACTGAGGCATCAATGTCGCTCTAAGTTGATTCAGCTTTAAATGGTTATCAGTAATAAAAATTTAAGACTTGGAAAAAAACTATCGGTTGAGACCATTTGCTGACAACAAATGTTTTATTCATAAAAGCCATTATCTTGTAGCAATTCATAGTTTCTTCACTATAAAAAAACTTAGGGTTCGAAAATTACCAATAAAGTGTCATGAAGTATCAATCATTGAGGCCCTATAAAACCAGAATAAATTATATTCAATGATCATTCGAAATACAAGATGTCTGAATCCTGTATGGTTGAATCCACATTCTGAACAGTATTTGTGATTAATGAAATGGTTTCAGTTTTCTGATAACAATTTGCTTTACTTTAATTAATGAAATTGCTTCTTCGGAATTGCATTTCAGACCAAGATATTTGGTGTTCTGTTTCCTATAGTATTTTTTTTTATTAAATTATGTCGCTATATTTATTAAGTATTTGAACATCTAAATAAAATTAATTAATAATTACCATATTTTGTATAAATTTTATTAATCGTATTCCTTTAATTAAATAAAAAAAATTTCATATTTCAATTTTCTAATAATTTGTGTTTTTTTTAGGCCGCAGTTAATGCATTTATGCATCAGGCTCAAACATCTACCTCAATTTCGGATACAGGATGTACATTGGATATAAAACCTTTAATACAAAATGGAAATGGTGGAACAGGAAATCAATCATCAACACCTAAACAACGGGAAGGTACTACAACCTCAAATAATAATAATACTAATAGCACTAGTAATAATAACAACAACCAAACAAATTCATCGCTTATTGGTGGTAATAGTAACGCTTTAATATTTGACAACGTTCAAAATTCATATAGTGGTGGTTATGAAAGTAATTATGCTGCATATCATCATCATCATCACCAATCAAATGGAATGTTTCAACCGTCCAGGCCAAGCGTAGGAAATTCAAGTATTAAATCCCATCGTACAAAGCCCCGATCTAGTGCTGGTAAGACATTGACATATGATGTGGCAATTACAGATTTTTTTTTAATTGATTTTTCTTTTTTTTTGTTGATTTCATTAATTTTTATTTATATATTTATTTATTCTCTATATAATTATACTAATTTTTATATGATGCAACTTATCCGTATCATTTTTTTTGTTTTTTTTTTTAAAGGTATCTCACATACGACAAACATGTTTTTTTTTTCACTTTTAGAATATGTTTTACATGCATTCGTTACAAAAAAATTTAAAAAAATCTTACTTAATACCATAAACCCTCATTCAAGAAATAACTTCAACACTGAAAATTATGCAATATTTTGTGTCTTGAGTACTTGCAGTTCATGTCAATATTATATATTGTTAAGAAATGCTTTTTATAATGATTTATAGGCTGTTTTTTTTTGTTGTTGTTGTGTAATTCTCATTTAGGAAATTTGCCTTCATTATTTAAAAACAATAAAAATTATTATTCCCAGGAGTATAACATTATTAATTTGAAGATCCATCCTTCAATAAAATTTTTTTTGCTCTAACTAACCATACTATAATAATTCATTATGTGAACAGTGAACCTTATTATAATAATATACATAAATTTAGTGTATTTTTATATGTTCAAAATCACAAAAACATATAAGTTTAGAGATTTGAAGATATATTTACATAATATGATAAGGAACATTTTTTCTGATGTAAATATATTATTGTCATTTTATCACAAGAAAAAAAAAATGGTTAATTCAATACTTTTTAAACAATTAACAAATAAAATTATATTTTATTTCAGGGATATATAAAAATATGTTTATATACATATATTCTATATCTCTAAAATATATATATATGTATACAGGTAAAGATATTCTTTATTTCTGAGAATTTCATAATTTGACATTTTCTTTCTCTTCACCAAAAAAAAAAAAAAAATATATATACAAAACATACAACAAATAAAACACTGACAAAAAAGTATTAAAATATAATAAAAATTCAACGAAAAACGAATTGATATAAAAAATAAAATAAAATAAAATAAAAAAAAAATGTATCTTCAAATGCTGTGTGGAAAGAAAAATGGGACTAAAGGTAAAATTTACTGATTGCTAGCGGGATATATATTTCGAGTGACAGTTTCTGGAAAATATATGTACGAACAATTTTTTTTTTTTTTTTTAATTTTTTTTTTTTATTATATATTTTGCTTTTTGCTACAATTCAAAAACCACCACACACTATAAAATAAAATAAAAAAAAAAAGTTGGAAAACAGTCACCATCATCATCAGCAGTACCACTATAGATAGCCCAGCAGTACCACACTATTTATATAATCCAGACTTTCTTGGGTTGTTAATAGTTGTCTCTACAAACTATACAGAACATTTTTAATAGTTGTAAGGTACACACAAAATTATTAAATGTGTATATATATATATAATTTTATAGTAATCGCTACATTGAAGAGCGTTGAATCGTAGTAGTAATACAATCAAAGATCGATACACATTATATCAAAGCCCTTTTAAAAAGGTTTTCTCTCAAATGCAAATACATATTTCAATATGAAACGCCAATTAAGTTGCAATTATAGCTATTTATGCATTATATATATATTTTATTTATTTATTTATTTATATTTTGTTGTTTTTCTTTTTTTATTTTTGAAATATTATTATTTGATATTATAAAAACTGTAATTCACATCATTTGCCTATTATGTCTTACACACAAATTAATGTTACGTAACGCAAAAATAATAATAATAATATTGTACCTACCCCAGTTGCAAATAGAATGTTTCTTATAAGACATTTTGAAGCAATTCCTGTTGTAGAAGAAAGAAAACTTGAACTCTTATTTCCCTCATAGTTTTTTTGCCATTTTAGAAAAGCAAAGAGGCCGGCTTTCGAAAGTCCTTCATAGAAAGGCAAAGAGAATATTTTTTGGAAGGCCTTCTTACAGAAGCAAAGTAAGATAATGGTTCTAATAGTAATCGTGTTGCTTAAGACTTTTCCAAATAATTTCAATAATCAAAGTAAATATCTCGTAAGACATTTTTACTTCACTTATTGCAATTACAGAATTCAATACCGTTTTTACTATTCCGGTTAATTATGGCCGGAATGCCTGAAAATAATTTAAAAAAAAATCAGCCCCTCAGGTGTCACAATTTATGGAAGGCATTAAGTCTATTTGCAACTGGGTATAGTTTTAGTATATTAAGTAGATTATTACCCATCAGAATTAATGTTTATTTTTTTATGGAATTCTGTTTTCTTATACGATTTAGAATTTTCTATTCTATATACTATAAATAACAAATAGAATTAATATTTTTTTCAGGTAGGAAACTCTTCATTTTAAATTGTTGTTTAAGACTTTGGCTATATAACATTATAATTTGTGGACAACCAAAAATTTATATATATATAAAAAAAAAACATTTATAAAATAAAAAAATTACTCGATGAGTAAAATCCTTGTGTTTTAAAAAATCTTTGTCCGTTTTTTATAACTAGCATAAAATCTAGAATAAAAAAAAAAAAGAAATATGAAGGAAAAACAAACAGATGTTAGCTCATAAGGGTCTGGCACTGTTGATGATTTTGTTTTTTTTTTTTTTTCTGTTGCAAAGGTACCAATATAATATCCATACATACCTGACCACAGAATTGTCTCATATAAATAATTTTTATTTATATAAATTTTTTTTATATTTTTTTTTTTTTTCGAAATTCTCTCGAAAAAAGATCTTACCTACTTACATAGTTATAAATGTACAGTCAAAACAACATCTTAAATACACAAGAAATCACATAATAATAATAAGCCTTAACATCATTAAGTAACTGATTTATTACCAGTCGTCGTGTAAGCGTTTGGGATTTCTTGTTAACCTTTTTCTACATATATATCTATATTCTATATATACATTATATATATATATGTTGTACTCTGTACCTCTATTGGTTAGGATGCTTGATCGTGATGATGATATGCTTATTTGTGGCTTTTAAATTTTAATTTTAGTTTCCTTTTGTATATATTGTTTGGCCAAATATACTTCAATTGAAAATCATTTATATAATTAACAATAATAAATATATAATAATTTTCAATTTATTCTTCAAATAACAATAAGATTTAATTAATATGGAAATTTTGGAAATTTTGAAAATCGATTTTAATTAGTCAAAATGTATTTGGTAATAATAATATGATCGGAATTCTGGTATTTTCTTGTGTACGGTTTCTATGTAAATTTTCAATTTAAACTGCATTCTAAATTAATAAAGTTTTATATTTTTTTTTTATCTTTTAACTGTTACATGCTACTGAACTAAAATGTATATATTTATAATCAATATCAAACTTCTTCGAAAAAACGTCAAAGATATAAGATATTATTAAGAAATGAGTTTTTTTTTTTTTTGTTAAATTAAATTGAAGATTTCTATGGAAATTTACATAGTATAAAACTAATCAAAATGAATATTTAGTTTGGTGCTTTTATATATAGAGAGATTAATCGAGATTTCTTAAAAGTAATGAGTTAAATTCTAATTAGCAAACCGTTTTTTTTCGTTTTTTCGATAATCCGTAGAAACGGATCGATATCTAAATATATTTATATATTTAGTTTTATAAACATTTATTGCAAAAAAAATTAAAATAAAACATGAAATTTAAATCTGGATTTCGAGGGTAAAATAATGGCTATAAAGGATCAAATTTTTCCAATTCCAATTATTATGTTGTCTAAGTTGAGATATAAAATATTTAAACAGTTGGCACGTCATTTTTTCGCCGACTTGGAGGAGGTGGTTAGTTTAGGCAATCTATAGACTAATTGATTTCATGAGACAGATGAATTGGAATGATCAGCTCTAGGGTAGAATAATTCATAATTCGGAGTGTAGAAAGGACAGTCGTGTTTTAGGTGCGTAGAAGGATTTTGTAATCCTTTCCACACTCTTCAAACCAACCACCCAACCAAGTTAAGGATATTTTTAATTTTATAAGTTATAGATCAAGCAATTCGTGATGCGACGGACATATCCGATTGCAACGTAAACTATTAAACTTGCGAGTAAATTAAATAATGTAAAATCACGGCGATATATAAAAAATAACTTAGTAACTTTAATAACAATAAATCGTTTTCTGTACATCGTAACTATACAAATTGTAGATGTAGGCAACGGAAGAAAGAGTTTGTGTGTCTGCAGAAAAATGTATTTATAAATAGTTTAATTCAAATTTTTGCGACTATTTTAAACTTTGCTGGTCCAAATATTTTAACACAAAAACAAAATTTTGTGTCACAACAAATTTTATATCTCCTGTAAATGTAAAACTTGCTAAAAACAACATTCGCGGTATGAATTGTTGTCATCGATATGTCAAAATATGAATCTTAATTTCTTCTTTTCAACCATCGTAACATAAATTAATATCACATAATTATATTGTTAAAGTTACAGTTTAGCTAATTATTTTTATTAGTATGTATTTAAAATAACTTTTGTTTTATTTATTTTAAATAATAATTAATATTAAAAGTGCAAATTATTTGTACAATGTTTGACAATAACAAATTTAAAAAATTTGTACAAAATTTATTTAAAAATTTCAATCATTACACTTCACAATTAAATATTTCCTAAATGAAATTATATTTTGATCAAACCAAGTATTTATCAGTAAATCTATGCCTATAGACTAGACACAATCTGTACCACATGCTGTGACTTTTAAATTTTTAATCTTACTAATGTTTCAAATCATTATGACAAATATAAATAAATTAAGGCAAATGTTTACTAGCCAAAAATTTTATCTATCTTTTATGATTTTAAAAATAATTGCAATCAAAATAAATTCTTTATTTTCAGTATAAATTGTAATGTCTGATGATTGTTTGCTCAATTTTTGAAAATAATTTAGACTATTTTGATTTAAAATACATTTTCGTAATTTATATTTAGTAAAGATAAAAATCATTTCCATATTAATTATTTACAATCGTATAAGACCGAAACGTTGAAATTTAATCATAATCATTATTTAAGATATATAAATTTTATCGAGTTAACTAAAGCAAAACGTTTTGAAGGCGATTTGCAATTTTTAAAAAACTATGGGGCGATAAATTTCTATATTTTTGTATAATATTTTTGTAAATCTCATACTATATGACTAGACAAATTATAGGTTTTTGTCAATTACGTAAATTACTACTAATTTAATTAAAGATTTTGTATAAATCTGAAAAATATTAATTTTTAATTTAAAACGTAATTTATTATGTAATTAATTATAAAATTTTATATAGTAAAAATTCAATTGAGGGAATCAATTTTATATTTGATACTATTATTCCAAATGTTTTTTAACTAATCATACTAATTATTAAATTTATTAAGTCTGAAACCAAAAAAACAAGTTTAGAAATCATAGGATTAACATAAATCGCTTTATACTAAATGATGTTCTAACTAGAGTTTAATCCTAAATGATGTTCTAATTCTAACTAGATGTAATCTTACATTTAAAACTTCTTTAATCGTAAAATCTTACATAAAACTAATACGATATTTTGTAGAAGAAAAATATAAAATATTACTAGAAAATAAGTAATAAGTATTAAGAAGCAGAGTTTACAACTTGAACGTAACGATGACAAATATTTAGTGTCAGTAAAATTTTACAATTATGATATTAGATTTTTTTACTTAGCATCGGATATATGCTCGAAAATTCGGTCAGTTTTTATAGAATAATTTATAAAATTTAATTCTTGGAAATAGATTTTTAGCAGAATTTAAAAACAATGCTAAATTTTATATATAATTTTGTGATGCAGCCAGCTTAAAAACTACTGTAAAGATGATGAATATTTCGATTCATTTGCAAAAGCTAGAACATATCTTAGTAGTATAATTAATTTGAAATATCACAGAAAGGAAACTACTTTATGGTGAAAAAAAATAATTTATCATTAATCAAAATACAAAATGGCCAGTTAATTAAAATATTCTGCGAATAATCTATTTGCTCATTATATTATTTTTTTAATATGGCATTGCAAGAACTGAAATTAATATTTAATTCCAGTAGAGTAGAAACAGTAGTTTCAAATATTTTAACTATTTTGTCATAAAATTCTCTATTTTGTTAATGATAATTTTGGGACATATATAATTAAATGCCTTTTAATGTCACAAAAATGTTAATGCATCGGAAAAATGAAATAATTTATCACATCTTTACTTAATAGTAAATATTGTTGTTCCCTTAACACCATTTGTAAAATAACAACTCTTAACTATATTTATGAATTTATATTTTGCTAATAAATTTATTTGAATAAATTTTTCAATATACATAATATAAATATAATTGTTTATCATTCACAGAAGGAAGAGAATGTGTAAATTGTGGTGCTACATCAACGCCTCTGTGGAGAAGGGATGGAACAGGTCATTATTTATGCAATGCCTGCGGATTGTATTACAAAATGAATGGTCAAAATAGACCACTCATTAAACCAAAGCGAAGACTGGTAAATATATAATAATTATATTTTTTTTTTATATTTAATCCAAACTCTAAGATACTTTTATATATTAATATTGCAAATAAGAGGAATTTTTCAAAAATATTTGATAACTTTAAATTTAAAATATATCCTAGAACCTAAAACTTGAAAAAGACTTGCCTGCCAAGAGCCAAGTATTGTTAATGATTTAATTGAGAAAATCGTTCAATTAAGGACGTATGTACATGACAACCAAGTAAAATCTGCTAACTTTTTCCTTTGGCTTGTACAAAAGCAGTTTTATTGTAAAATTAAGAAGCCTGAATTATGTATATGGCTAGACACCGTAGTGTTTGTGTACGTAATGTAGTATGAAAAAGTCAGAAATGTCAAATATATTCTAAGAAAAATTAATTTTTAAATGAATAAGATATTTCTAATCTATAGATTTAACTTGTGTTTATATTTTTCTATGTAATTTCACATAAAAGACTTTTCATTTAAGTATATATAAAAGGAAAAGTCACAGACAATATAGAAAATTGTTTTGCTAATTTAAAATCAAGATAAATAAAAAGGATTTTCTTTAATAAAGGATCAAACGGATTCACATTTTCTGCTTTTAAATGATGATAAGATAATATTTGTAAAACAGATCAACTCACTAAAGGGCAGTGTTTCTAAAAATATACTTAATATATATTTGAGTATCAGGGTAATTTACCGAATACACAATTGACTGAAAGTAAATTTGTTGAATACAGAATTAATCAGTCATGAAAATAATTAGACATAACCCTATGCAATCGCGTAATAAAGAATTGTGGGCCTGACAAAAGTACACGGCCGCGTATTTAAAACCATTAAATTCCATAGGTAGGATCAAAAATCGTAAGTAGATAATATTCAGGTTTCAAAAATATAATCAATATTTTAAACATTACCTGAATTGCCTTTCATATTTCTATTTAATAAATTATTAAATTGAAATTCTATGTTAAAATATAAACATATTTACAAATAAATTGATTGGAAATACATTATCAATTTAACTTTATGTAATTTATAAAAAATCAATCCTGTAAATTTACAATCCCTATTTTTAATAGTTAAAAGTTTGTATTTATTCTGATTGCTTTTTTGTATTGAATACAATTCGTTACAAAAAATTTTGTAATAAAAATCAATAATCTTAACTTGTCCTAATATAATAAAGAATGAAATTTTTGCTTGATAGGAGGTTTTCTTTTTCACTGTCAAATGTAATTCCCTGAATAAATAGGAGCTATCGGTAAGCTGGTGAACTGATTTATTTATATGTGGGTTCGTTTCTTTTTTTTTTTTTTGTTTTCCTATTGTTTTGTTTAAATCTCTTATGCTAATAATTTATTGCTTTAAAATTTGTGATACTTTTTTCTACACACAAGAAGAACAAGTTACTTCTTTTCATGGTGGTGAGCATGTCATTCTGCACACACTCTGTTCACTTAAGAGCCATTCTCTCGATATGTGGGCAAACTGATTTTATGGAAAAGGTATAAAATCAAACTTTTTTTTTGTTACTTTTGATTACCTGACTGTAAATAATGGTTGAAATATAATATAACAATAAACTGCAATTCTCATGCACAATTAAAAAAGGACGATTGTTTACATAAGGATTATTGTTTCCAAAAAATAATAATAAAAAAAATTGATTTGTATGGATTATTATTTTCAATCTTCATCAAATTGACAAATATTTCAAATTTCTCAGAGATATCACATTAAAAATCTTCAAACTTGTATATATTTATTTCAATAACCATTATTAATTTAAATTAAAACAATTAATTATGATCCTTATTTAAATTTAATATAAATATGATTAATTAATATGCGCAATAAGATAATTTTTACATATAACATTTATTATTCAGATTAGTTTTGTTTGTTAGGCGTATATGTTAAATATTAATATTACCACTAAAAACATGAATCTGTAAGATTAAATTTATAGCTTGTAGAAATAAATGTAGCTAGGTCCTTTTTCTATTTATCCAAAAATGTAATATTATAAATTCAAAATAAAACTCAATAATTTCATATATACTATGCACCCATATACAGAGTGGGCACGAAAAAGTTGCTCGACGATATTTGTGGTAGTATTCGAAGCAAAAATATAGATCGGCTGGTTTCTATAGCTACAGCTTAAAGTCCATTTTCAGGTTCGGTCTTAAAAATCATATTTGGCACAATAACTTAGAAAATATTCCAGGGATAAAGTTGGTTTGATAGATATTTCAATGGACTATACGACAAGCTATTTAAAATTTCATTATCTTTAGGGTTGTGGAGCCAAATCTTAATTTTATTTATTTTTTTATGAAACTTTGTATTGAAATATTTACTCACAATATTTTGAAATTTTATTTGCATTACAACAAACTGGAAATATGTTTAATAAAATAAACGTAATCATAAAATTTTATTACATACAAGAATAACTTAGAACTATACCATAACTTTTAAAGAAGATACTCGAAATGCAATCCATATATTTTAGATTGAAGAAAACTCTTCAAACTTTGAATTTTAAATTATATTTAATTTACTATCGGAAGTAGCAAGATTGTAAATTACACAAAGATAATGGTGATTTACTGTACTCGATAATCGAACAATTATTTATAATTTCGAAATTAGATTAAAAGATAAAAAAACTGTATTTTAAAATACATAAATTTATCTACAAAAATAAAAATTATATCAAAATTAATTAAAAATATAATCAATTTACTGCCAACATTTTATTTTCCTAATCAATAATTACTTTCGTGAAATTATTTAAATTTAATCGTTGGTTAAATATTAATCTATGACTAATGTATGATAAACTTGAAATCTGATATAAAATTTATAAATCTCAGTTTATCATAAATATAAATAGTATGTAAAATATATGGAAAATGAAATTAATATATTGATCCTAGATAAGAATAGATTAGATAAGCCTTAGATATATCACTGCGGCCATTGTGAACCGCACTCTCCAGACCAGTACTTTCAAAGAATTACAGTAAACTTATAATAGTTCGACGACAAGACAGTGCTATTGCGTCCACAGTCTGGATCGAGCCATTTACATTATATTAATATGTTCAAATTCACATTAATATGTTCAACTGATTTCTCTTCGTATATTGTTAGCAGCTTATCCCTATGATCCAAGAATATTCTGACTTTATTCATAGATTGGAACTTTGTTAATATATGTATGTATAAATAAATCAAATCAGCGTGTAGCTGACTTTCTGAAAGAATTAATAACAAAAATTACTTGATTGAAACTATATGTTAAAAACTGTAATATCATTAGCTTCAGAGAAACTATAAATTAAGCTGGTTATAGACTGTAGCAAACCTTGACAATACAAATTATATATCTATTTTCGGTAAGCTTCTTTGCTTAAATTAAATTATTTTTTTTTCGTATATATAGAATTACAATTATGGTTCATAAATGAAAAATTTTAAATTAAAAAAAATATGATAAATCCTATTTTCATATTTTACTTGATTTTAATAATATATACATAATTGAAGGTGTTTGATTTATATTTTAAATATATAAATATTAATCCATTTAAAACTCCTTCGAGACTCATTTCTATTATTTATATTACTTTGTAATCTTGATTGGAATCGTCAAATCGTTTTGCTACCTAAACACAAAATTGCTGCCTTGTTGGTTTTTTTTTTTAAATTAACATTCCATACTGTATCTTTGATCATATTCATATATAGTTTACCATTATTGTAAATTCATTTTTTTTTTTTTTCAACTTTATATCTGGTTTGTTTGAAAAATTATAAGAAAAAAATTATGAAGAAAAAAAAATTTTCAATTATTTTTATAGGGTGTAGTGGCTTTTTAAGATTTCATTATTAACTGAAATATATGGTTAATTTTTTGTATTGGTTTAATTGTTAAATTAATATTGAATAGCTTTTTTTATTGAACATTTTATAATGATGATTTTTTAAAAGAAATATCGCAGCTTCAACATTTCCAAGTAGTTTTCTAATTATTTAACTTCTTCTTGTTATAGTTTGGCTCGACACTAAAGAAAAGAATCACCTATGGAATTGAACTTAGAAAATTAGAAGCATAATGACAAATGTAATTGTTATTAGCATTCTATTAAAAAAGATTTTTAAAATCCGAATTCCAAAGGTACAAAATTGACAAATCTTTCCTCCTGTTTTTTTTTTTATGTTTAGAAGTCCCCTGAAATCTTCTCTCCATTTTTGAAATGTATATAAGAAACATGATGAAGTACTATATAAGGAAATATCTCCAAAGTTCAAAATTTAAAACTTTGCCTTCGCTGGAAATTTAATGAAAAAAAAAACTAATTAAATTAATTAAAACTATTTTAATGTAGAAATTAAATATGATCAAAATTTCTTAATAACCAAAAATTATCGCTATAATTCATTGTGTTAATTCATTTTTAGATTGCCGAAGAAAAATGTTTAGTCAATATATGAATTGGAGTGTTATCTTTATATTTTGCAATCGTAGCTTTGAATTGTATTACATTTAGCTTTGGTGTGATATATTTAACATATTCTTTTCGCAACTCACCAACTGTTACTCAAACGATGTTGTCGAAGAAGTTGTGTATCTTGTAATAATTTTTTTGACAATGTCATATTACATATATAAAAAGTGTGCAACGCTTTACCAAGTAACATAAAAACTATGTCACTGCTTGAACCATAGCACCATACATAGCTACATCTTTATTAAAAAGAGCAAACTGAATATTCACTTCGATTCCTTTATGAATCTGAGAAATTTGTCAAAGCCAGTCTTTTCGTAATAATTACCCAATAATAATAGACAATATCCTATCAGAATTCTAACCCATCAGTAACCATAAATCATTTCGGTTTATTCGATTTTAAATCTAACTATTATTTTATATATTGTGAATTCAAAATCTTTAGATATTTAAACTTTAAACATAAATTTTAGTATATATAAGATTTTAAATTGTTTTCTATTTATTATGAAATTTGTTAAGCACCAGTTATAGCAATAAATTGAATACTTGCATTCAATTCATCTAAAACGCATGAAGAATTTATATTTTGTAAATTAAATTATTCTACAATTACGTATACAGTTTATTCTATTTAAAAAACCATTAAACGTCTATAAATTTTACACTCTGATATATAAGTTTTATAGCTGCTAACCAACTTCGTCAAATAAATTATCTAATTTTCTTATTTATGTGTTAGAAATTGCTTAAGTTATTCAAAACTTATATTATACACCAACCCTTCAAATTTTCAAAACAGTAGTGTATATACCCACAACTTTATGACTTACATGAATATTCAAGTGAACACACTTAGTCCTTTAGTCGAGGGGAATTTAAAAACATATTTCTTCGTGCTCCTTTCAGTTTATGACCAAATTTAAGGTTTACATACACGTGCGCATTAAATCGAATGTACAATATTTTATATTTTTTATCGACTTTGATTTCATAATTTTGTAAAGGGAACCTGATGTGCAGCAAATAATGTGACAGATATTAATGACATTTATGCACGTACATATATATTTATGACCATTGTGTTATGGCACTAGTAAAAATTTATATAGATATATAGTTACAATCATGAGAAATTTCATGTTTTTCATTTTTATGTATACAAAATTAATCAATAATATAAAAAGGGAGACCACACCAAATACCTTGCGCGCAGTATATAAATTTTTTCTGGGTGCTAATTATTCAATTGTGAATATACATTGGGTTCTATTTTTATATAAAAAAATCAAGAATTGAATATACGAATAAGTATCTTTCCATTATCCTATAAATTTTTTTAGACAATTTAATGAGATTAGATTAATTTAATGTCATTTATATTTTTGAAATAGAAATTCCATATTTGCACAATTTTCAAGATTATTTTTAAGTGGCTAGAAAACTTTTTAAAAAAAATGTGAAACTCTATACTAAACATTTTACTATTTTAATATTGGATATATTTTATAGGTTAAAGCAATCCGGACACTTTAGTATTTTCGAGAAATATTATTATTTAATATAATTTATTGTAATTATAACACTGTAAGAAATCCAACCTTAAGGCAATCATTAATCAATAATTTAAATTCGATGTTGTTTTGTTAAGTCGATACGCCCATACGTCTTCCGAAATAAAACACTACGTATTTCACAACTCAAAATTATTTTGTCCAATGGTGATCTACATTAAAAAGTTTTAATTTATTTTTTAAATAAATATATCTTACAAACTTAAAATAAATATTATGCTTGACAATACAAGGACACAAATCTTCAAAAATTTTAAATTTCAAACTTAGTATTAATGGGTACGCTTGTCGAAATTGAAAATTCGAATTCTTGGAGTATATATATCACGTATTTTGAGGGCTCCAATACAAAATGAATGTGCATTGTGCATAAGCTATTTTGAGAGACATCGTACGCATCGTAATGTTGTGATTTATGGAGATGTCTTAATAAGCTTGTATTAAGGAGTTAGTGTATAATCTATTATTTGTTTCCGGTGATGAAAACATTAGAGCTTAATCCATTGTGGATAGTAAATTATTTTTCAGCATGTGAGAAAGTGCAAGAAATCAAGCTTAAAGGATAAAAAGAAAATTTCTTTCTTTATATTTGTTTCTCTTTAACATAACATACTAACATTATCAATCCTTAGGGTTGTTTTCGCTAATCCCAACAAATAATCGGTCTCTTTCTCGGGTCCCAATTTTCTTGGTTAACGAGAAGTTGGATTTTGTGTCTGAGATTGATGAGGAGAGGATTAGATACTCGATTACTAATTAGAAAGAGTGAATATATGTTACATTAAATAACTCCGAACACTAGACCACTAACCCTTGATATAAAAACCAACAATATGTATTGTAAGCCTGGATCTTACAAGATATCCCCATTAATTAATTTTCGAGGATATCGAAGTCCCATTTGCCTAAAATTATTTGCCACTGTTTACATAAAATTATATGATTGATATCTTCAACGATGATATATCTATTCTGTCCACAAAGTACGTGGAGCTTGGTAGTTCTTTATCAGACAAGACACTTTCGTTCGATAGAAACTTTTGTACTATAATGACACAATTTCATGTTTTCTCCAGTACAAAACTTCAATATAAAAAAAAAGTTTAAAGTTTTAATATTTCGTGCTTATTTAATATTTTACGTAAAACCGAAAAATTAGTATATAATTGAATATATATTTTACATTATACAATAATATTATTAAAATTGAATTCATTTAATTTTTATTTTAATAATTGGATGACATTTAAAATATATTTTTTTGAATACAAAAAAAAAAACTCTTTATCAAAATACTATTATCAAAAATACGTCTTTAACTTTAATCGCTAACTTTTAATCGGAATTTTTAATCGCCAATGTACTAACATACAAACGATTATAAATTGTATCGTTATTTTCTGTGTTTTCCACATAGTTTGCTTTTATTATTAACGTCGTATTACGTTTTTCTTGGGTTATACAAGGAGATATTCTGCATATGGTTAAATAAAAAAGATACTTTTTCCTTACACATTTTCATCTTAAATATTGTTTTCAGATTATTTCAAGTTTTTTTTTATATATATATACGTTATATATTTTTAATACAATTTTTCAGAGCATACTCTTGTATCTCTCAGATGCACGATTCTACTAATTCAAATAGCAAAATACCTTTTTAAATATTATATATATATATACATATTTATATCATATTGTGCACGTACAGCTCTTAAAAATATATATTTTCTTGTAATTTCTCGCTTCTTTCTTGGGGCTAAAAATTTGCAAAAAGAATTTTGTTCACAGCTTGCTTACTCGTTTATTTTTTTTGATCATTTTTTTTTTTTTTCTTTTCTGGTTTACCAATTTTTTGCTGGTTATCTTATTGTTACCATTAGTCCAGTATTGTTCTACATCTACTATAATATACGACGAAGATTTTTATTTATATATTTTATATTTTTTTTTTTTTATTTTTTTTAACAAAATATACAAATTTGAAATCAAATTTTTCGATAAAAAGTATTGCTCAATCGTTCATTACGTTTTTGTTCCGCCCTTTTTTATGTTATGCTTTTTCTTACATAAATATATCTATATACATATATATATTTATATAAATATATATATATTATTTTGATTTTGTATTTTTTTTGCTCTTTGCATGGGGCTTTCTCCAATCTGATTCAGGTGTGAAAAGAAGAATATTATATATAAAAAAAACTATATATATATATTTCATCAGGAACCAGTAAGCACCTACTTACTAATTTTATTTACCATTATTTTATCTTCTGTTGAAGCATACGGTTTTATTACAGTATCCTAAAGCAATAAATGCATAAATATTTTATGTATAAAAAATTCCTATAGAGTTTATAAGATTGTATATAAATATATTTATCCAAACATAAAAAGTTCATCGATCTGTTATTTGCGCGCCGTTGATGATATTTTGTTGTGCAAGACGCAGACTACTGCCCAAAACCCCAAATCTATACGCAGATGGAGAGCAGGTCCATGTGTATCCCATGAAAATATATATATATACTATATTAAAAAAAAAAAATAAACCTAATTTGAAGTCCACACCCATTTTATAAAAATAGATTTCACATTCCAATTTCTATCCTAAACATTCCCACGAATAATTCAGATATTTATTGTTAACCATGTATATATATATATATATATATATATATTTATATATACTGGTTTTAAAGATATATTTATGTATATATATATTTTAAGTAGTTTGAGGTTTTTTTTTTTTGCTGAATATATTTATTCGCATCAGAAATTAAAAATTATATTTTTAACAAAAAAAAAAATTAAAAATAATATAAAACTAAAATTTTTATATTAAAATTATATTGTTTCTTTGAAATAAAATATTATAAAAATTATTTTCATTATTATTTTAAAATAATATTGAAATATTTTTTGGTTATAAACTTATTTTTATAAATATTTTCTTTGTTTATAGGTATATAAATAATTGACATTTATATTTTTTTTTTTTTTGTAAATTATTATTTTATTTATATATGTATGTATTTGAGAAACATGTGCAATGCATTAAATTATAATATATTCCCCTGATTTTAACGTCACAAATAAATTCTACCAATCGGGTGATCAACATCCTCTTTGCACCCCTTTTTCAAACATCATATTATATATGTATACATATACATAAAAAACGGAATTACAAAATATACATAAAAATCACCACGCCCAGAAGGTCCTTTTTCATATTCAATTCTATTTTTTTATTTTTTTTATATATATTTTTTTTTTTGTTTCTTTTTGGAAAAAAAAAAAATAGAACAATATATTATCTGCAATAACTTTTATGTTTTTGAGAACATCTACGTATCAAAGTTGGGACAGTTTGATATAATACAAAATGTTTAGATAAAAGAAACTTAAGTAGGCTATACACATTTATTACAAAAGAATCACTCTCTTTAAAATTACAAAAATGAAAAAAAATAAAATAATAATAATAATAAAAAACCAGAATAGATTTTATGTTTTATCAGATCGTAGAGCACATTGCCATGTTAAAATGTGTAGAAGAAATTTTGTATATAAAATAAGTTTAAATAAGACTTTGAATTAGACTTGCTGTTTAGTATTATATTATATAAACCAGATAGATGGAAAATACCAAAATATATAAAAGTTTTAGAGTTTGTTGGAATTACATTTGAAAATGAAGAAAAATTGTTCATTTATTAATATTAATTCCCGATTTCAAAGTGAGTTCTTAAGCCTTTGCGTCAGAACTTAAACTTCGGTTTAACTTAGATGTTGTACTTAAATGATATCAAGGGTTTTTTCAATTTATTGAATTTCTGTCTCCCCATTATCACATTTTATTTTAGTTTTTTTGCATATATCTTGCACAGTTCACACATTTTTCAACATCCTTTTCCGCCCCACAATGAATGTGAAATGTGACACTATTTAAGTAAAAGTCCTTTTTTTCTGGTTTCTAAAATATTCATTTAAGATGATGTTTAACTTAAACACTAGATTTGTAGAGGTTAAGCTTAACTTTTGACACTTTTTATTATTAATGGAAAATAAATTCATAAATACATTATAAAAGTTATTAGAAAATAATTCAAATAATTAATACGCTAATCTAAGGGCAAATTTAAATTTTGTTTGGAAAACCAAATGAGCTTAAGTTGCAGGCTTACGCCATCAAATCGGTTTAGTTAAGCTTGTATTTAAGCTCTCAGTGTGACTAAGGTAGAAGAAATTTAGACTACATAAAAATCCTTATAATTTCGTTGAGGCTTCTCAATTAGTGTATTTTAAAAAAAGGATTTATTTCTCGATTATTTCATGTAATGTTTGCCAATACAATAATTCAGAATAATCAAGGATCAATAACAGCCGGAGAAGTCGAAAAAAAGAAAACATATTTCGTCATTATACTTTTATTGCCGATTAAGTTAGCTAGTTTTTTTTGAAATTTCTAAATATAATATTGTTGCGACAAATTATCCAAAATTAATAAAAACATTTTTCCCAATTTCTTAATTCTACATAAAATTATATTTGTTTAAATAAAATATAACACACTTTAAGCAACTTCAATCAAACGAGAAATAACCTCTTTTATAATGAAAAGGAAGCGAAAATGTTTATTAATGAATTATTAATAAATAAATATTCAGAAGATTTATAAGAATTATAATAGCTAGATTTCTTGCAAAAATCTTTAATTTTCCTTTGAATTATTGTTAAATTATTATCTTATGATAGTAAAAATACCGTCAAAGCTAAAAAGTTCCTTATTTGTGGTTAAATCAAACCCAGCCAACATAAGAAGCAGCAAAACGCTAAATCATCAAATTAAAAATTAAAATTAAAAACAAATAAAGAAACTTTAAAAAGGATAAAATAATTTCCTTAACTTAACACTAAACTTAACATTAAACATACATAGTGAAAGGTGTAAGTGAACTTCACGGATATTTTAATAATTAATCATAATGAACTTCTTTATATGTACATATATATTTGATAGACTACGTTCAATCAACTAAATCAACTAAATTAAACAAACTCTGACTAAGTTGACAAATTAAGCTTTACACTTGACCAGGCTAAATAATATTTAAATACTGATACACAATATTAAAATCGTGCTGGCGAATGCAGACATATTATAGGTCTCCTAAACGATATCTAAAAAGCCTATACATATTATCTAATATTTAAAATTTATTTATTCATAATGGTTTGTTTTTTATGTTAAATTTAACCAAATAAATTTACAATTCATTATAAAATAAACTGGTTAACAAGATGTTTAATGACTCAAATTAGTTAAATTAACAAGACTACTTTTTATTTTAAATTTAGTTATTTTTAATATGTCTTATAATACCAGCTCCAAATAAATTTACAATTCATTAATTTGAAATCTTTTAATTTGAAAAAAAAATATATTCAAAAGCTGCGATAAAAAAAAGTTTTTTTTATGCATTTAAATTATAGATTACTGATTCATATACATAAGCTAACTGAAGCCCAGGATAAGCAAAACTATAATCATGTGAAGTTTAATACTATAACAATTGAATATTAATGTAAGCGTTTTGGTTTGACACTTAATCCTGGAGATACTTTCCCCGGAACATATACAGTAGTTATAATTAGGTGGTACCGTTTTTGTACGCTCGATTATAACATTTCCACTTCTCGGTATAGCGGCAACGGCAAGAGTATCTCAAGCAGAGTGCGAGTGTTAAAAATTGGACATAATATGTAAATCAATGTAATAATCAAACGACTGTTGGCATCGGGTTTAAACATTGATTTCCTATATCTTCAACAATAATACAGGAAGATTCAATAATTTTTAATCGCGTTTCTTTTCGCAAACTTGTATAGTTTCGGTGAAAATTGTCGTACGGAATTTTGACAGTATATTATTTGAAAAAATATACTAAAATAATAACATAAAAATATGGATTCAATTATAGAATAGTGCATAAATTTCTGATAGTGAAAATTTTTATGAGAGTTTAATGATAACACAAATTTTGCATAATTTACATTATTATTATTTTTTAATAGAATATTTCGGACCGATAAACGTATTGACATTTATGCCCACGGTTGAATAAAGGTTGCATTTGATCTATCGCTTTACATAAAAGATCTTATTCCTATTATAGTTGCGCCTTTAGTTTTATTAAAGAAATGTAGAAAATAAAATTATTTATTTATTATAATTTATTTAAATTTTACATATTTATTTTAAAATAATCATGTAGTTCATAATTGTTTGCCCATTAGCCTTCCAATTTCCTAAAATTGAAATATAAAGTAATAATCATTTTACTACCATATTAAAGTGAAATATTGAGAATGAATTGATGGGAATGAATTAAAAATTTTAATTATATTTTGTTAGAAATTTCAATAACAGTTGAAATATATTCTAGTAATTTATAATTATAAATAAATGATATACCAATACAACAAATACAAAACTTACTTTGCATTTTTATGTATTATTGAGTGAACACAGCTGTTGAGTGAAATTTTAAATTTAAAGTACATAATGAAAATATTGCAAATATATTATTACAAAAAATAAAACTTATTAAATATATATGTATATAAAATGTAATTAGAGTTATTTTATATTAGATCTAATCTGTATATACATTTTTTTGAAAAACATTTTCATTCTGTTGTAACTTTATAATAATTGATGATTTTTTTTTTTCTTCAAAAATTTTGACGTTGCAGTCACTCCAAAGCGCTGCGAAAAGAGCGGGAACATCATGTGCTAACTGTAAAACAACTACAACAACACTTTGGCGACGAAATGCCAGCGGTGAACCAGTATGCAACGCATGCGGTTTATATTACAAACTTCACAATGTAAGTATATATTATACAATACATATAATAATAATATCTTTCAGATACATATTTTATATATACAAAATTACAAATTGGTTACATATATAAATTACATTTATATATACAAAATTTAACACTAACTATACTAATACAAAAAAAAAAATACTATATATTTTATTTGTTATTCATATTCATGATCATGATTGCACCCAGTCATTCGGATATCCTTAACGCTTTTGCACCCTAAAAATGAATTTATACAATATTTTTTTTTTTTTTCCTGCACAATTTAAACATTTTTATAGTTTTTGCGTATATTATAAATATATACAAAATATACGACGATATAATACGAAAACAAAAAAAAAAAACTCGAAAGAACGGAAATATTAACATGTTAAAATTTAAATCATATGAATATGTTTTTCTATTAATATTGCCTTGTAACTATAAGTTTTTATTATTAAATGGATTGCCCTTTCAATGTAAAACAAATCTTTTTTTTTCTAGCCCTATATAAAATGTTACTTTATTAACTGCTTAAAGGATTTTACACTCCATTTATTCTGCTCATTTCGGTAAACGATTACTCTCTACATATATACTATACTATACTATGTATTTATAGATTAAGGGAAAAGTGTGCTTATAAGATATAAATGTATATAAGTATATTTGCATTATTTGAAAAGCCATCTATATGATACCGACAGTCTGTCTTTGTCTGGAACTATAAGATAACAGAAAAAATAGAAATAGATTAAGTAAACCGATTAAGTATTTATCTTAAAATTGCACATGTTTAGGGATGTGATGACTTTTAATATACATAATCCGACATATTCGGTATATAATATACAATATATACTCTATAAGTTACCGCACATTCAGTTTAGTATATTTATTATTTTCCTTATAATATAAAATTATTTTGTTAGAAAGATAGATGTATATTATAAATAGTAACTTTTAAAGATCATATTTTTAAATATAAATTCCTTTAGTTTTTATATTTGCCAAAATGTGCAATGAAATATTTTTATACATTACTGAATATTTTGATACATATAGTATTTAAGGGAAATATATTTGATGAGAAATTAACTATTTTAGTGAAGAGGGTTGATTTTTATCTAATATTTTAATAATTTAAATTTAAAACATTAAGTTTGACAGTATTTTAAATTTTGTGATATATATTGAGTAAAAATATTATTTTAAATTTAATTATAAGTTCAATCAAGTAAATGTGATCAAAAGTTGGGCAAATCCCAATACTCTGCCATTAGGTTAGATTGTGTAGTATTGATCTATAGTTATCATTATAATGGATTTATCATTTGTCCTGAATAAGTGTTTAATTAATTAAGCTAGATTGAGAGCAAACAAAAAAGTATTACAGATGGATTTCTAGTGAAATTTGAATAAGTATTAGCAATTACTAAATGCTAGCTTGTGGTATTGAATTTCGGTTTAAGTTGAGATCAATGCTTTAAATTTAAAGTATTTATTAATTATTATTTCAATTTTTCTTAAAATAATATTGTATAAGTTTATAAACTAATAAGTAGTAATTCTTTATTGAGTTTTTTAGTGAATTTATTCCTAAATTCGCCAGTAATTATACTAAGCTGTTTCAGTTTATGTTAAAGCAAATAATACATAGATCAACTTGAAAATGTAGAGTTCTCTTATTTTGGTAGTGATAAAAGCTTCCAATAAGGGCCATTATATAGAAGTATATCCGAGCTTATATCATAAAAAGTTGTATCAAATATGCAATATAATAAGAGAATCAATAAAGTAAAAATTAGAATTACCGACGCTTCTTGAATTACCTTTTACATTATATAATAATCTATAAAAAATTAAAATGTTTCCAATCATTAATTGTAACCATTTCATGATTTGCAACTTAAATCACTAACTCAAAAATTAATACTGATAACAAGTTTACTTATTTTTGTCTTTATTCATGTTTTGCATTTTGCAGTTTCTGTACTTTGGCATTTTATTTAACAAATAAGATTTAATTATTTTAAAAAACTTTATTATTTTGTCAAATATTAAATAAACCAAATTTGATTCGAATTTGAATGCATTAACAGGCGCTTTTATTAATTTTTTGAATGTAGACATTTAGAAAACTTTGGTGGTTGGTTGAAAATTATGAGATCTCCGAAGCACATAGGCCACATATAAGTGAGGCCGTTGTACCATAAAGTCTAACGCTGTATCATGATGTCAATTCATCCATTTTAATGAATGAAATCATCTTGGACGTCTTCAGTTTACCCGCGTCGTCAAGGTTTTTTAGAAAGAAACTATCAAATTTTATAAATTTAACTAGGTGAGGTGGCAATGATACTTCAAATATTTCATTGTTTGTTCCTCCCACACACATGTAACCGATGACATAATCTAATTGCATGCTTCCTAAAAATAGAATGTCTCGGTACTATTCCCGTATAATAATCTGGCTGTTGCCTTGTTCATTTTCAAAAATAATCTTAAACTTTTTATGGTAATGAATCTACCAACCGCAGAACTGTACATACAGCCATTCAACTAATTCCATTTCATAGTGATAAATTTATTGGCCCAATTACTTATTGCGATTTTAATTTGTAATGAGAGGTAAGCTATATAAAAAAGAACTCTCAAGAAACATTAGTAGTACAATTTCATCCTAGTTTATCTGTTTTTTTCAGTACCCTCAATGTTCAATCATACAATAACCATAGAAGCTTTAAATTATTATTGATTGCTAGAAAACTTTTATTGTATACAAGCTTATAGGATATAATAATATTGTAACGAATTATTTAACAGCATATATTATGAATTTCCAATTATGTTTACGGATATAGTTTGCAATTTCGTTAGATATCTCAATTTTCTACAAAGATTTCAATAATAATCTACAATACTCAGTACTTCTTGAATAAAAACTGTATATAAGTAAAATTATTTTCATCTTTAAAATCTTTATCAAAAGATTTGTGACAAAAAATTGTATTAGAACCATCAGTGATAATATAAGTACAATTTTCTGCTATAACTGTCCAGTATTTCAAAAATTTAAAGAATAAAAGAAAATGTTTACATTTATCTACTAAATATATCTATAAAACTTCATAAATGTATATTTTTTGTAAGTCTTACTCAGATTTGATGTAGATACAAGACAAGGTCAAAATATTACAAAATGTAATCTTTCGTCCTTGTTAAAAACTAAAAAGTATGCATACAAATTTTATTATCTTATATCTATCTATATTTATCCCTAATATTAAATTTCACTATTCAATGAGGTACCGATATTGAATGATTAGCGAAAATTTTGTTTACTGACATTTTTGAATTCTTTATCCTTTTTGTCCTTTTCCGAAAAATGTTGGTTAGGACAACTTAATTTAGACAAAAAAAAATTTTTTAGGATATTTAACAATTCAAAAATGATAGATTTATTATCAGTTAACATGACAAGATCGAATTTCAAGAACTTTGATTTTTTCGATAGATGGATTAAAATAATAATGTTCTAAAAGAAATTCAGATTCTTCAGAAATTTGAAATTTTTGCATTCCAATTATTTGCAAAGTAACAATTTTATTAAATTTCCGAAAACAAAAACTTTCTTCATAATTAATTCATAACACACCATTATATTGATAAAATGTTCCTAACCTCAAACATATTATTTATTTAAACTGTTTTGACCTAATGAAACTAAAGACCAACAAAATTTTGCCTGACGTGTCAATTTGTAAAGTTTAGGCTGTTTAATAAGTGATAATAATATTATACTATATATTTACAAAACCGCTGATATAAAACTGCTCGTAGGTATAAATAATTTATTTCAATGACGCCGGCAGGAACCACAATGCCCGAAGGCTAAATATATTAGGTAAAAAAGGAAAAGTTAAACTTATTTTTTTTTTAACTGTGCCTTGTAAAATTTTTATAATTCATACATAAATATTATATATGTATACAGGGATATGAAAAAAAAAATATAATCTTCAATTTTGTTTTGGAGGCTGAATATTCATTCTTTGAATATTTATAACCGAATTTCTGAGACAAATAATGCGAATGCACATTGAATTAATAATTACTTTTATAGACCTTTACATTGTGGTGGGTCTAGAAAGACTTGTTCAAGGTGTAGGTGACCAAGTCTGGATGGAGCTAGTGCCTAGTATTCGCACAAAATGTGTTCTACCAATTCCTCATTCAACAAACATTCTTATTAGGAGCTAGACCTATTATATATAGATTTTCTTCAATTTACTTTAATACATTCGCCTGGGTTTCGATTTATTTAAAAATTTTATTAAAAAATTTAGCTGGGAATTAGCTAATAATGAAAATAACTTAAAATTTTCTATTATATTTTATTTATGCACAATTCAACTCTTTTGCCAGTAAATAATAAAGTTTAATAAACCTTCCATTCTTTTATCTACTATACAAGCGGTTTTAAAATCCGCTTTTTGCGGTCAACCGACGGCTACAAAATCTGATTCGCACTAACCTGGATTTTGCGTAGACTTATAGCAGCTTATAGATATCCCTCTTCTTTATAAATGGCTTATAACCTGTGTATCTCGTATACTGTATAGCATAATATAGTTCCCCCTATTTTTACATGATAAAAATGATCAAATGTTATTTGACCTTTAAAAAGGAAAAATATTAATTAAGTTTTTCGTTTTGTTTTTGGAAAGATTTGAGCGAATATATAAAGACAGACAAACACTTCTGCTAATGTAAAACAGTTTGGTGCCGTTAAAGAAATTTTTAAAATCAAACCTCTGAACCATGTCGTAGAAAACATTATGTACGATATAATAGTCAACAATAATTTGTTTTTAATTATATTATAATTAATAAATATTTATTAAAAAATTTTTAGTACATAACTTAAGATTCATTTTAAAACACCAACGCCCGGCGGTTTGTTTTTTTAATCAGCGATTTGTACAAAATTTCTTTTCATGTAGATTTCATTGAGTTATTTAGTGAAATTTGGATGTTTATTGTTTAAATATTTAACCACAGATTCATAACAATAATTGGCAAAAAAAAAATTAATAAATTCGATTACTTTGATTTGATGTTAAACAGATTTAATTACGTGTCGATTATATTCTAATCGAACTTATTATTTCATTGTGGCATCTATACCCTGCAGTTTCGCATGTTGAGGTTTTAAAGCTGATAGACCATTTTTTCACCGAAAGGATGGTCTACGACACTCTTTTGTTCCATCTGGGTTGAATTTCAACATTATCCTAGCCGAAGCGCTAACTTATCCAAATTTTGCACAATCTTTGGATTCGAAATAACTTTGACAACATAAGCTCATACATAGCTCATCGTTATAATGTTGTTTTATAATTTTATTTATGTAGATGCTTGCTATCATAAATTTTCCGAAGTATCTTCCTTTCGCGAAACTTTTTAAGTCAATTAAATGATCTATGATGATTAAAATAATCATGATCCCCGGTCGAAAGTTCATATTTCCAGTATTTGCCTTAATGCTCATTCGGTTATATAAGAAAATGTTTCTTTAAAGATCCTATAGAATAGGCTAGAATTAGAAAATTACTTAACTATATTAGAATTGACAGAAATACGATGATAACCGAAGTATCCCATAATTTTGAAAATATGATTTCAAGAAATGTAATTTCAGTAATTTTTGACAAATTTATATTTATTTCGAAATTAAGATTATAATATTAGGTAAAATAACTTATTCAAATATAAGTCAACTTTAAATTATAAGTTCAATTCATTGTTTTCTATATTAGAATATCGATAATCTAATTACTTATTTTCTAAATTGACTCCAAAAGCTTTGCTCAACAACAATTAAATTTTTCAAAGGTCTTACTTGTCACTGTTCTTACCTAAGTTACTGCGGTTTTACCTAGTTAATTTCTTAATTGTGCAAATCAGAAAATCGACAAAACTTATTTAAAATTGTATAAATAATTTTTACTTTAAGGACTTCTTCCTAAACTGGAATCATTTAAAAACCACAATTAAAATCATTATATCAATTTTTATGATCAAATTTGTACTGAGCTGTTTTATATACTAATATTTTTAATTTATTTTTATTACCGCTGGTACCATGTTTAGTTTATTTAATTATGTGTTATTTGAAAATGAAATATTCAGAATTTTTTGTTAAATTATAGTCAATTTCAATTCAAACCCTTACCTTCTATATAATTGTCATTAATTGCACTTACTTCTTCTAAAAACGATATTGTGATGGTGACACTTCATATTTTTATACTTCTTTGGAAAAATATTACAAAAAAATACAAAATTAACTTAAATGATAATATTCTTACTCTAAATACCTTATATTATTTTCCATTTTGGAATTAGTGTTCCACTACTCTACGTACTATCTCAGCGGCAAGTATGTACATATATTTCTTTTTAAAGAAGAACTGTGACTTTTCCACTATTTGGCTTTAAGCTTTTCCGGTCAGCGCAATTGTTATAAAACTTAAAAAAAATAAAAATTATATATTTAGCATATAAAATTATGCCATGAATGCCATGTATTATTTTTATTGTTTGTCAAATTAATTATACATCAAACTGGCTATATTTTTTTATATACCAAAATCATTACTGGAAAAGCATAAAACTCATTACTTGATGCTTGGTTAAAAATAATTTTACAGAACTAATTCTGGGTAAAAAAAAAAAAAGAAAATATGAAAAATATTTGTTTACAAAATCGTTTCGGTTTAACAATTATAAAATATGAAATTTTTAAATATAATTTGTTCACCAAAAAGAGATCTTATAAAATCATTATAAAAAATCATAGATTGTTGTATTTTATGTATTTAATATAATTATTATTTTTTACATAAAATTTTTTTTATGATATATATGATATTATCATTAATTTGTATATAATATCATTTTAAATGAGATTAATTTTTTTTTTTGGAACAAATTTGATACTCTGTTGACGGATACAAGATTTTAACATTTCTCTATATACACTATATATATATTAGCCCCAGCCACATGTGTTAAAGCAAGCCTATAAAACAGACAACACACAACCCCTTTAAGACACACGTCACTTGTCATGCTCTATTAGTTAATCACAGGCATTGCACTGAAGACCCCAGTAGTCGCGTGTATATTACTATTCTGGTTTATCTATATAGAAAAATGCACACTCCAAAAATTTGATTTATATCAATTATGCAAATTGGCTCAAATTAAAATGCTGCGTTTTTTTTTATGTTTTAAATTTTATGTATATGTATATTAATCCTTAGCCATTAATATTAAACGATAAAAATCGGGTTTTTTGTTTTTCTAAAAAAAAAGAGAAGATTATTATGAAAAAAAACATTTTTTTTTGTATCTATAATGTAATTTATGAAAAACGCATCGTTTGTGCAAATAAATCGAGCGAAACGTGTTGAAAACATTCTAATGATTTGATTTTAGCAAGAAAATATAAATGTGAATTTTAAATTTCATTATACATAATATAAAAAATTGGCATAAGTTTTTATAAATTTTGCCAGCTCTTTAAAAAAATTAATTTAAGACAAAATACGCGGCAATATTCATATATAAACGAATAAATGTATCAGTTTCCTAGTACATAATCATCAAAAGGATACATCATACTTCCGCTTTTTATATATATAATTCCCATTTTTTATGTATAATTATGCTCTCTATGGCCCTATTATTTGATATAGCTTTATTTTCAATATCCTATATTAAAAAAGATTCTATTCATTAGATTATTTATACCTGAATTCAAATTGAATAGATTTTTGGTAACAAAATCTTTCGTATAAAAGATTTGTATTTTTCTAATTGCATTTTATTACTTAATGGACTTATATTCAATACCATATTCTGTAAAAGTACTCATATATATTTCAAAAGGATACGATTACAAATGAAAGTCATAAAAGATCCTTTTATAAATTCAATTGGATTTTACTTTACACAACTTAATTAGGTAGATAATAATTTGAATTGGTATCTTTAGAAAAATTGTTGACATGCCACATTTAGAAATTGTCACATAATTTTATTTATACATTTTAAATTTTCAAAAGATTGAATATATATTTAATTCTAGATTATTGGAAAATTAGAATTTTTTATAAATATATATAAATATACGATAATTGCGCACAAATTACGTCAATTTAATAATATTGATTAGCATTAGACTAACATGAATTTATCAAAATTTTTGATATAATTTTACTTATTTTTGGTACATATTAACAAATTGTTTTTTCTCACCAGGTTAACCGTCCACTAACGATGAAAAAAGAAGGTATTCAAACAAGAAATAGAAAACTATCTTCAAAAGCAAAAAAAAAGAAAGGACTTGGCAGTTCGTGTCTGCCAATTGGAAGTCATCTTGGTATGAGCGATTTAATAAAACCACTTGATCATTCAAAGACTTTCGGTGGAGGATTTTCAGCTTCTATGGGTAAATTAATTATAAAATATTTTTTAGAGAATTATAATAAATTATTAAAGCAAAATTTATGTTTTTTTTTTTCGTAATCCGAAAATATAAAATGTTAATTAGTTTATTTTGTTATAAATATAACGATATAAAGTAAAGGTTTCTTCAATCTGGTATTCTTCTTCATTCTTCAGCAAGATGAACATAATTGCAAACGCCTCTATTTTTTTTTTTTTTAGATTTGAACTTAAGAAAAAGGATATTTTCAAAATTGTTATTAACAGTTGATGGACATAGAACAAAAAATTTATATACTTTCTTTTAAATACAGAATCATAAGAATTGTAATTTTTGTTTGATGATATTTTATTTCCCAAGGTCATGGGCTTGAGAATTAATATATAAATAATTTATCTACAACCTTTTTTTTAAATGACAATATCCAAATTTCAATTATTGACCTCAAGAAATTTAAATTTATCCAAGATCTCAATTTCTTTGCATCCTATATTACAATATAAACTTTGTACCATTACTATATAAAATAAAAACCATCTCGAAATAGTCAGAAAAACAGCATTTTTCAATTTTTTTTTTATGAACTTTTCTGATGAAATTTTTTATAATTATATTTTCGCAGGACAACATGGTCATTTATCTGGCGGAATACATCCTGCACACGCTCATATGCACGGTGGATGGTACACTAGCAGTATGGGTGCTTTAAGTGCTTCTAGTAGTTTACAAAGTGGATTTTCAACCGCCGGATCATTAGGTGGAGGTGTTGTACCACATGCACAGTCGTATCATTTAGGATTAAGTTCTATGGTAAAGATAATAAATTAAATTAATTTAATTAATATTTGATTTTCTTAAACTTAAACTTATTTTTTATTTATTTTTAGGGGACATGGCGACCTGACTACACGTGATGGGTAGAAAACAATTTCAGTTAATTTAATAAAATGATGTTACAAACAATTTTCCATGAAAATTTAGAAAACTAAAAATACTAAATATAAAATAAAAAAAATAAAAAATGTAAAGGACAAAATCAAGTACAAAAAAAAACAAAATATAATTCTTTGAACTCTCTTGGTGAATAGCTATATATTTTTTAAATAAATGAAAAACTCGAATGCATAAATTTTCTGGACTATTTAAACAAAACAAAAACATAAAAAATGAGAAGTCAAACATCATCGCTGAAATATGTTATAGGCGTATACTATATATGTATATATATAATACATATATATATATTATATATACATATATATAATATATATATATATATATATATATTTATATATATATATATAATAAATTAAAACAGTACTTGAAAGATGTGTAGTTACACTATTTTGTAATAGAAAAAGACTTTAACAAAAATGCTGTACTATTAAGAAATTGCCATATATGTAAATTTTAGATTTAAATAAATATTAAAAATATATGTACATTTTAATATTTTGATGTATGAATAAAATTAAGTTAATGTTATCTATATAAAAAATATAATTTTTTCTCATTATGTTAACATATAATATGAATACCGTATTAAATAGGACCAAATTGAGATATGATTTCAGTAACAAAAAAGATTTGAGAGTCCTTGAGCAAATTTTGTCCTTGAGCAAATTTGGTCCTTGAGCAAATTTGAGCAGATTTTCCCATAACTACCAACACAGGATTTTGATAGTTTGGAAGATTAAGATTCGGAAGAAATTATATTAAAGAAATGAGTTTAATAGGGAACGGTTGGTATTCCACTTAAACTTGTTCAAATTAACACATTCAAAGGAAACATATGAGGTGAAAATTGGTTCCATAATTTTGTGGTTCGTCCAATAAACGAGTTTATAAATATTTGTGAGTTTCACCTGCTTTTCATCTATTTCGTACAATGGTTTTAATGTTTGAATAAAAACACTCGGAGCAGTTTTTCAGCAGATATCTGTAGAACAGAAGTTTAGACGTGGTTAACTCGTTTGATATTTTGAAATCATTTATAATTTTGCTGGCCAGCCTTTGTACTCTATCAAGATATTGGAGCTAAGACCTAAAAAAATTTATAAATTTTACATATGAGTATATTTTGAAAGTATAGCGTCCATTAAATATATTCGACGATTGGCTGACTGTGGCTGGAATATTATTATCAATATTTTTCATTATAAATTAATGATCTGTAGCTTATACAGTATACGTGCAACTTACAAAAATTTGCTCATATTGCATTTGCATCATGAAATTAAAACAAAAATAAAATCAAAACATCAAGTATTTTACTAATCAATATTTAGAAGTTATTTCACAATGAAAAAAAAAATAATAAAATCGCAGATGAAATAAAGTAAAAATAAATTAAATTAAAACAAAAAAATAAAAATTTCAATTTCTGTACATTTTGTTGATTTTAATGTTAGTTCGTTTTACATTATTTGGAAAATCTGTTATAGTTTATAGATATTATAAAATGGATTTTCTGACCAGATCACAGTGGATAGCAATTAGATTTATTTATTATTAGATGTGAAATGGGAGTTACATATTTAACTTTTTTAAATAAATATATCGTAAATCCGGACACACTCATAAAAACCAATCATAGATCAACGACTTTTGAAATGTCCTTAGAAATAATTTTTAAAAAATTTAAATCTTTGTGCATTGATTCAGCAAATTTGATAAAATAATATCTTATCTACAAGAAAATACTACAAAAAGAATTAAAATAATTTAAAACTAAACTAATGTCAATTGAAAATTTTCTATTTAACGTAATGGTAGATTTATGATTAATTAAAATGAAATAAGTTTGAAGGCTCTATAGTCTAATGCCTAAACTTCTATAGATATTACACTTATAATAAAGTAACTAATAGTATATATTGGCAGCATACCCGGATAATCACATAAGCAAAACATGTGTCCCTGGAACGTGTGCCAATTTTAATTGATATTTCTTACCAACATATTTGATCAACATTTAAGACGAAGTGCACATACAAAACATTGCAGTAGCAAGTTCAGGACGAAACTAACCTGTTAGGTATACTAAATTGCTTTTAAATGATTACTGCATTGAGCAAAAAAAACACAGATCTTGACATAAACGGGAAATCATGGACCCACTGGAAGTACCGATTCCATCGTTGTTGGGCATCAACTAAGATTCGAAAAATTATGTGCCAAATTTAATTAAAATCCAGGAGATGTTGACGTTTTTTTTATTGCAAGACTCGCCGACCTCGAAAACGCCCAGAAAAAAGTTCTAATTTTTCGTAATAAATGCACTATATTTACATATTTGACAACTATACTTTACCATTTATTAGTGCCACTATCATTTTTGTTAACTTTTTATCCTCAAAAATTCGTGAAAATTATAACACGTAAAAATCTGAAGAATATATCACCTTCAGTGTAGACACTGGATATAATCTAATACGCGTGAGGCTCCAATATTAAAAGTGCATAGGTAGGGCCTACGAATGATTAAACTCTGATTGGCACACATTTGCAACATATTTTTGTAGTGGAATTAATGAAGTTTTAAATATTTCCGATTAATTTCAAATAAAAATTATAATACAAATTTTAAATTTACTACTATTTCATACTTTAAGCCCTAAATTAAATGAATATAATTTAACAAATATATTTGATGATATTTTTCAAATATCATTACGGGGCAATGTGTAATATTCTTATAAGCTTATTTGAGGGTACCATTTCTGTAGTGCCTATTTCCATGTAGGAATATGTATCTTAAAATTTAATCTATTATTAACTTATTTGTCAATTTTGAACTCAATATTATTAAAACTTCAATAAAACGTATAAAAATAGTATTATCAATATCGTATATCTAAATATATTTTTTTAAGTTATATTGATTCATCATTATTAAGGCTTGTTAGTATGTTTTTAATTAACAAACATAGGATTGACTTATTTAATCGAAAATATAGTTTATGATTATCCTATACTTCCCTTCCCAGACCCTACTTCCAAAGTTATTTGCGTATGAAATCCTTTAATATCTCGTATTTATTAAAAATAGATTCATTTATTAGCAACATCATAATTCCAAACCGTTGACATTTTTCCTACTTTGGATGCTCTCATTTTAGCTACCTCCTATATAGTTATATGATGGCTAACAAAATAGAATAATTTAGAGTTCTTTCAATTTTGTAATTGCATCTTCAATGTACTCACCGTTTGGAAAAATATTTAGATTTGCAATGTGAGTCTAAGAGTCTTCTAGCTAAACCTACATATTATAAAACGATATAACTCCTCCTATAGTAAAACGACGTTACGGAATCATTTTACTTAAAATTGAGGTTACCAAGAAATAGCAAATAAATATTATTAAAGTCACCAAGCGTAATAACATGTAAATATTTTACATGTTATGCTAGGAGCTTTGATAATATTATCAAAAGCTAGGAGACGTACAAATCATGCACGCATTTATAATTTTAAAAAATAATGTACCTAAAATTTAAATATTTTTACATATTGACAATTATGTCTATTTGCATATCCTTCGGCGCAAATAAATATATTATAACTTATCATTATAACCAATCATTTTTAAAATTTGGATTCCAAATTCGTATAATATATTGCTTATTAAAATAATTACGGTTTCATAACTTTATTATAATTGAATTCAAATTACGAACTTTTTATAATAAAATCATTAATTTTTAATAACTTTCATTTGAAAAGTTATGAAGAGCATACATAATATATGAATATAGACATGTTGACAATTTAAAATATATTTGCCGGAATAAATGGTTTTATTATACATTTAAAATAAATTATTTGCAATATTTTTTTTTGCGCTGTATGATGATAGTAATTCGATTTAACAGTAAATCACACTATAATCATTCAAAAAGATGATTAAAAATTTCACCTAATATTATTTTCAAACATATCTACGTTTATTGTATTTATTATCATATTAGTTAGTTTTTTATGGGGTGGGCAGGTTGTCCTTCCTGCACCGCGTCATTTTTATATTATTTTAATACAATTTCCACTAAATATCACTCATTGAATGTGTACTTCCTCTAAGGCTGCAAGCAGTTTCAGTGACAATCACATATTCATGATTCCGAGAGAGCGACTACATATCCACGGTGTCTTAAAGTGCTTTCAAATACGGTTGTACTACTTTTCATTCGATATCAAAATATTGAATGAAAAATCGAATCAACAGAGCAACAGTTGGATTTATCATTTCAGATATCATACAATATATTGCATTCAACTGTCAATTTTTACTTTCACACTACACCATTTTTTGGCATTCGGCTAATCGAATGAAAATTAGTACAACCAATGAATTTATGTTAAAATTTTAAAAACCATATTTTTTCAGTCAGTCACAATGCTAATGTAGATGTTACCATATCCTGTAATGAAGGAATCCAACCATTATTCCATGTGTTTGTTACTAAAATCAAAGATTTTAGTTCAGTTGAAGATAAGCGAACAGAAAAGAATATGAAAACTCGCCGAAGCTGCCCGTTCCCGTTATACACAATAAAAAATTTCCAAAAAAATATTCAAAATAAATTAGAAAGAAAACACAGTTTTTAATCTATATCATCAAAGTCTACAATTATGTCTTCATAAATTTATAATAATAAAATGTAAATGAATTAAGAAATGCAATTGTGATAATAAAAAAAAATTAAGATATACAAAAACAAAATTAATTTATATAAAATATCTGATATATAAATACCAAAAATTATTATGATTATAAATCATAATTCGATGATTGGCTTTTTTTATTAAATTATAAAAAAAAAATATTTTACAGCAATGAGAATCAAGTCTGAGCTGCTTTACTAACTAAAATTAGTGAAAATAGAATGTTTCAATTATGGAGATACTCAAAGCTCTTCATGATCGTGATCGTTATCGTCGTTATCATCAGCATCATCATTTTTTTGACTATTAATAGGTGTGTCGTCTTCTTCATCTTCTAAAATGTGATCTTCTAATGATAGACCTAATGATTGTTTCATCATTTTTTCTATCCGGCTTGCAAAATCTGCAGTTTCCTTTAACATATAGCCAGATCTTAAGGTTGCTGTTTTAAACAACATTTGGGCAGTATCAATAGCTACACTATCATCTTCATTAATTTCTACCCGCCTTAGTAGGTCAATAATTAAAGGATGCTTTGGATTTATTTCTAAAGTTTTTTTTTGATTTAAATAGTATGTTCTTTGTGGATCATCTGCCTTTTGGTGAGCATTTGACATAGCTAAACGTTCCATATTACCAGTCCAACCAAACATACTTGCAACAAGTGCACAAGGTGAATTACTTAAACGTTCTGAAATTTCTGTTTTGGATATTTCATTTTTAAGAGCCTTTTCACTCAGCCATTTAATTAAAGGTTCAAAAGTTTGTTTTATTTCATTTAGTTTGTTTATATTCCCTTCCGATTGTGTTAATGAAAATCCTTCTTTAGCAACATTTTGGAATTTTTTTCCTTCGAATTCAGGTAAAGCTGATATACAATACTCATCTACGGCTTCTACAAGATATAATACTTCATATCCTTTAGAAAGTAAACGTTCAACAAAGGGTGACTTTTCAACTTCAGATTTACTAGCCCCAGCAATATAATAAACATGTTCCTGTCCAGTTTTCATTCGTTCTACATATTCTGATAGACTAGTCAAACCTTGAGTATGTGATGTGTTGAAACGAAGAAGCTTAGCAAGACGTGATCTATTTCCTGGATCTTCCATGATTCCCAATTTTATGCTGTAAAGAAAATATATACATGTATATTTTAAAATTATGTATTTCATGTATATTTTGAAATATGAACTAAATAAATATATTTTTTAGTATATGAAAAGAAAAACAAAATATTTAAGTAAACTGAAACAAAAACTCTTAGAGCAATATTGATTTAAAAAACGATTGAACAATGTTTTTTTTAATGTTTTATATAAAATTATAATATTTTCGTTCAATCATATTTTTAATGGTTAAGCACTTTATGAAAACGTTTAGCAAACAAATGTGTTATTTAATAAATAATAATCTTATAAAATTTATTTAATATATTTGGAAAGTCTTATAAAATATTAATAATAAGTAATAAGTTTGAAAAACAACTTTATAAATATTAATTTCGGAATAAAACCATATTAAGATAAATTTATTTATACCAATTCCGAGCATTAAAAATATATAAAAAAAAGAATTTTGTGACAAAATATTGTTTCGTTTCGCATTTTGCTTAAAAGATTTGTTTCTTTTTCAACTTATTTTATTTTAATTAATATATTAATAAAAAGTATCAATGAAAATAATACATACTTTGTTGAATATTCCTTCCAAAAAGCATCATATTTTGTCTTATCCATTTTTTTAATCATATCTAAAACTTTTCGTACTAGTTTCTTCTTAATAACTTTAATTAGTTTATGTTGCTGTAATGTTTCACGAGAAACATTTAAAGGTAAATCGTCTGAATCAACCACACCTCTTATAAAGCTTAAATAATTTGGCATCATGTCATTGAACTCATCTGTAATAAATACACGTCGTACATAAAGTTTAATATGATCTGCCTTAGTTCCGTAACGATTAAAACTTTCAGAAGGTTGAACTTTAGGTACATATAAAAGTGATTTAAATGTAACTTCTCCTTCAGCTACAAAATGAGTTTGTGTTAAAGGATCAACGGTATCTTTTGTTAAACTCTTATAAAATTCGTTATATTCCTCATCGGTAACTTCAACTGGTTTTCTTGTCCAAATTGGTTTACTTTCATTTACTACTTCCCAATTCCAAACAGTTTTTGAAACAGTTTTTTTCTTTGGTTGTTGATCAGTAACATCATCTTCGATTTTCATATCATCATCAGCATTTTCTGTTTTACCTTCTGTTGCATCAGCTGTAGTTTCTGTTGGAACTTCTGCTTCAACAGATTTACTTGACCAAATATATATAGGAAAGTTTATAAATTGAGAATATTTTTTAACTAATTGCTTTACTGTATCATCTTCTAAGAAATCTTGTGCTTCATTTTTAAGATACAAAGAAATAATTGAACCTCGTTTTAATGTATTTCCTCGAGGATCTTCTACAATACTGTAGCTATTAGAGTTACTTTCCCATATATATTGTTTGTCTGCATTGTTTTTTGTTGTAACAACAACTTTATCTGCAACTAAAAATGCTGAGTAAAATCCAACACCAAATTGTCCAATCATGTCATTTAAATCTTGAGCATTTTCACCAGTATCTTTCATTTTAGATAAGAACTCAGCCGTTCCAGACTTGGCAATTGTTCCTAAATTATTAATTAAATCAGCTTTGGTCATACCAATTCCAGTATCTATTATATGTAGAACTTTATTTTCCTTATCAGCTTTAATTTTGATTTCTAAATCAGATTGTGTTTCTAATTCATCACGATTTGTTAATGATAATAATCTGATTTTGTCAAGTGCATCTGAAGCATTAGAAATAAGTTCTCTCAAGAATATTTCTTTATTGCGATAAAGCGAATTGATAATAAGCTTCATCATTCTATTTACCTCAGTTTGGAAGGTAAATTTTTCTGCCTAAAAAATCAAAAACATTTAATTAAAACTTAATTTAAAAAAAAAAAACATTAAGATTATGCAAAATGAATCCTAATAATTGTAAATTCTACGACCCAAGCAAGATATTGTAATCACTGTTTTTTCTAAATACGTAAATATATTATTTTGATTTATAATTACATATTGGAAAATTACGGGTGAATTATCTAAATTTCCCACACAGATTTTCAAATACATATAGTAATGAATATAATTTTTATATTACAACTAATTACTATATAATTCTATTTCTTGAGTGGATTTTAAATACAAATTTAAAAATTAAAGTTAAAACAAAACAAACATTTTTCACATTGCAAGTAAAATTATATCATTGATTAAGAATATTGATTTTACCTATTTGGAAAATTCGTGTTATCGCAAACCATGTACCGAATCATTACAAATAAAATAGGTATTCGTTTGAATTATATACAAATTGTTCGCCATTTTGTATTAAATTTGTATGTGGCACAAATTTCTTAACACTATTTAATGAATTATTAGTCAAATAACATTTAAGTATCTCAGCAAATTCAGTCTGCTTTAAATTAATACTATTACAAAAGAAAAACTTACCTTTTCCCTAATTTCCTTTTTTTGTGCGACGTTCAATTCATCTATATTAATACTTTCTTCTTCTCGAACCACTGTTTCTGAATCTGTAAATGAAAGATATGTAGCTCATTAATAAATACTACATTGGTCGTCAATAAATTATAATTATAAGAAAATTAAATACTTTATTAGTTAACTATTTGTCTTCTAAAACTAAACTTATATTTCCAATAAACGAGAATAACTTTTGTTGCGTAGACATAGAGCTGTTTATCAATTACTCAAATTGCGACTATATTTTTAATATCTATATCTATAGTACCTAATAGATATCAAGAAATCATAAGTTGATTGGATATCAGCCATGATATCATTTAAATATATTTTTATAGCTTATATATCGTATTCTTTTTAATTTGAATTGTATGTTTTTTTTAATTGTTTTACATTATAATATATCCTCAACAAAAAAGAAAACTATTTTAACATATACTTTTTTCTCAATAGGTTTTGTATTAATTTCGCTGAATAACATGTTGCATTTCGAATAAACACAAAAAAAAATTCTAAGAACAAATATAAAACACTCTTTTTTCCAAGAGTAGATTTTAAAATATATATTTTCAATTAATCGGAAATTGTTTTTTCCTATGTAACGGATCGTTAAGACTAATTAACGAAATACAATTTTAATTATAGTAATTTTAGCAGTAAGATTTACAATAAAACTTTCAGTTAGATCCAATATTATCTAAATCAGAAACATATCACTAAAAAAAATCCAATAAAAAAAACATGGAATAAATAAAGGCCAATATATAAATTAAAAACTGCCGTATCGTACCTCTCAAACCTTTTACTTCAAAATTTATAATAAATAGCTTATACTTTTGCTTGCATATTGCAAGTTTTCTTAAATGTTAAATATTTTGTTATCTCTATATTCTAGGGGCGGAATACCCAAATTTATTACAAATATGCATATTACGTGGGCCTAGCAATATACAATATTGCTAGGCCCACAATCTCTTGTGATGATTTTTATTTGAAATCGGAAAAATAAAATTACTTACAAGATTATCTCTATACGTATACGTATACCCCATCTTAAACTGATAAAAAAAAACATTGGGAATATGCATTCATAAGAATATTTGCACTTTCTATGAATATCACGAATATGATTTTCTGCAGTAAAAACATGACACGAAATAAAATAAATTTTATGAATTAAAAAAAAAATCATTATTTTTATTTAGTTAGTTGGAATTTGACGAAGCCAAATATTCCAACATATCCAATAAAATACAAATATTTGTAATTAAAAACCGATTGATTTAATTTTTTTATTATTGTATTATCTACAATTTAAATTATTGTATTATTTATCTACAATTTTCAGTTTTTAATTACAATTACATTGAACATAAGAAGCTACTAGAAATAATTCTTTTATGTTTACTTGTCGTATTGTAATAGGGCCACGTAATCTTTTTAGTTTAGTATTGATTTAATCATTTACCTGTTTTGGAAGCATCACCACTGCCGCCAATATTTGTATCTACATTAGGAACATCTTCTTGATGGACATCTGCTCTAACTCCATTTAAAGTTAAAGCTGTAAAGTTAAATGAAATATTAGTAAATCGAAATATAGTAATTTTCTACAATATTCTTACCACAGATAACAGCCAAATATAAAATCGATATTAAAAAATACCTCATATTTAGATGTAATTATAACCAAATTATTATAAAAATGAATTTGCTTCTTCGCTGGTATAATTTATGAAAAGGATGAATTATGAATATTTTATACTAACTATGATGCTATTCACCGGCTGCCACCTCTTCCTCTAGAATTTATAATGTGGAATATGTGTGCTATGCAATTGCTGCTAATAAGTTAAGTGAAGTGTGATGTTTGAAGTAAAGTAAAACTGGTTGAATTTGTATTTCAGTTCTAGTTTATTAGGAATGAGAATGATTATGAAAACAAAAGATTTCATTCCATTTCATTCCATATTGGCCGAGCAGGGCAGCACATCACACTGGTATTTACAGAACCACAAAACTACATAATAAATGGCAGCTACAGCCACACATAATAAAACCACAGTAATGTTTAATTGCGTGTTGCGTTACAGTACTTTTAAAATTTATATTCAAATATTTAACAAGTACATATATTAATTAACGTGCTTTAACGTAAGTAACGAAGGACGGCCAAGTTTCTGATAAGACAGAGGTAAATGAATTAAGAGCTGTGGTTTTAAAATAATAATATGTAAAGCCTATAAGTAAATCAAGAAAGTTGAAGATGAAAAACATATCAACAATAAAAATTATTATTATACTAATGTAAAGCTGATAATCTGATATTATTTATAGTAAAGAAAATTTATGTTGATATTTCCACAACTAAATCGTAAGAAAAACGAATTTTTGCCAATTACTGAAGTTTTACAATCAAATTACATAAACGTTTTAAATACAGGATGTATTTCTGAAATTAAATTTGACAAAAAAAGTATTGATAATTGACAAATTAAGTTTAAATTTTTTTATTGTGAACGAAAAGTAATCCATATCGGTTTTCATATTACTTTATCTATAGGGCAGTAACCTGTGATTGAGAACCCACATGCAGTGACGTAGAACAAATTATAATATACATTTTAAAATTAAAAAATTACCATAAAAGTTGTGCCTTTACAAAACTTTCAGGGATGATCCCGGTAGTCAAAGAAAGATTGTTTTTTTTGGATTTCAGTGGCTCATTCAAATTATCGCCTTTACTACACATTTTAATTTCCAGATTTAACTTCACTGTTTTTCCCACTCCCTTTAGCCTTTACCTTTTGTCGGGCTTTAGTTCCTAAGCTCTGGTTTCTTCCTAGTAAGCTTTCTGTAATTTTGGAGGGTATATCGAAGATTAATTGGTATATATTGGCAAGATTGGATAATATAGGGATCAATTTCCTGCAATGATATAATAATAGAGTTCTTTTTATAAGCAAATGTACGTATAATTGTACTTAATTAAAATGTGCTTATTCCACATGATAGAATTAATATTACAATTGACTTTTATTTCGTGAAACCCAAAAAACTAGTATTAAATCTAGTAAATGAGTTTTATAGTATACCATATACCTATTAACCTATTTGAAAATTTTGGCCTAACTCCGAAAAATATGGTGAATAAATAAATAAATATTTAAATTTAAATAAAAATTTAAAGTTTATATATTTCATTTTTTTAAAACATAAAACATTATACGGTATTGGGAAAAAATTATTTCTTAAATGATTTGACAAGAATATATAAATATTTTTATCAGTATGAATGTGCTTTGAATAATTTATGGTTTGTGTATTCGCTATAATTTTTCTAGTTTCAAAAAGTTGTAATTTGTAAAAGTTGTCTATATTCTGGCTACCAAAAATTATAATTCTCTTGGCACTGGAATTTTTTATATGTACCTCCTACTATATGTATATTGTTTAGTTTAAAGTTAAATGATATAATAATAAAATCAATACCAAGCATGCGTAGAAATTTAAAATCTTCTATTCTAGAAATACTTTTTAGTATCGTGAAAGATCTTATAGTTAAAATTGCTTTAAAGTAATATTTTGTGCTCTTCAATTTCAAAATATTCTTGTTGAGATAATTATAACTCTGTGAATATTATATTTTGTATCTACTATATATCGTACAAATCTTTGTGTTAAAAAGTGCAGATAACAATTATTGCAATCATTCCTTTTTGAGGTAATTTAACTTTAATAATTTCTAAACAAAAATAACCGAGTAACATTAGTACAATCAAATTTTGATTTATTATTTAATGATTTTATTACAAAAAATTTAATTTACAAAAAAAAACCGATTATGAATATATATATATGTAGTATATATATGTAAAGTATATATATGTATATATATACATATATATATATATATTATATACATACTATACATTCAATCAATAAAATTATCCTTTATAAACCTCAGAAATATAAAAACTCATTCTTCTTTAAAATATACTAACCTACATTTTGTTCTATAAGAAAATAATGCTAGTAGAGCAAATATCTTTGAGATAAAACATAAATGTCCTTTTTATAATTACGAAGATCGCGTAAAGAGTGGCAGTAAATTTTATTTTTTGATGTATATTCTTTTAAATTTTATATTAATTAATAAAATAATATTTTTTTTCAATATTAGTAGTACACATAATATAAGATTTAAGATACTGCCATTTGTCCAAAACGTTATTATAGTATGAAAAGTAATAGTAAAATGGATTTTTTTCATTTTCACAATTAATATTTTTGTACAGAATATAAATAGTTCTTTCATAATTATATAGCATAATAGTTAATAGTTCAATGTTCAACTTATAGTTTTAGTCGGTGGATCGGTTCGGTATACATACAAATTCAATACCATTTTTATTAGTTTTGGTGTTCATAGTTTTGAAAAATGCTATAATTTTAACGCCCACTCTTTTATGGTTGGCATAAGTTTAAATTTTTAAAATTTACATAAACCATAAAATCATGAGTAATATTTTTCGGTTAACAACTTGAACAATTATATATGTTAAAGTATTTTGAAATCACATAAAGTTTAAAGCTAAAAATTAATAATTACTTTTCTTCAGAATACTTCATAAAAACTAACCGAACTTAATGTCTATCTTCATAATTAAATTTATATTTTTAAATAAGTGTATCCTCTATTTAAAAGAGAATGGTAATCTCGTTATTTTTATTAATGCTGACGATAAATTTGATAATATTTTAGGTAGAATTTTGCGATAGGATTTATGAATCTACCAAAATTGATTAGATTGTGAAAATCATATATAAACGTTTTTCTCAAATGTAAAATAATGAATAAAAAATTACAGAATAGTTAGTGATAAAGAAATTTTCCAATTACAGATAACGAAATTTTGTGATCATATATACATAGTCATCGAAAATAATAAGTAATTGTTTGCGACCAGAAATTCAAGAGTTGAAAACAGCTTTCTTTGCTTTTGCAGTTCTTCATAATTAGTTCCATAACAACTGCAGGGTGCGGGCGAATTTGCGCCCCGCCGCAGGTAATTATATTATTTAATAATAAATTATATTATCTTATGGAATACACAATATTTATATTAGCAACCTCATGTTTATAGTTGAAGTATCAATCTAATAAAATGTATATAAAGTCAATGTAGGTAGGCAAATTATAATTCTTACCCTTACACTTTAACTTTAACTGAAAGCTGAAATATTATATATATACAATCAGCAACAAACTACTTAAAATATCTTAAACCATCTAAATGTAATCTAATCGCTTAATACATTATATACACACTATGTAAAACCTTATAGTTAATTTTATTTTTATTATACATTTTATTGTAGTTTTATCTTAACTTTTTGATATGCTTTAATAATTTAATCGGCTTTGGTTAGGTAATCAATAAGGATCACAAATATATAAAAAATGGGAATTATAGAATAATTTTGTTTTATTATGTAAAAAAAAGAATTTTATTACCGAAAATATATTCAATAATATTATATACAAAGCTAATATGTAAAAATTTATACATTAAATTCACAATTTTTTATAAGTTATTATATCAAACAATCAAACAAAAATATCACAATAAATATGTTTTTGATGAAATTTAGACATTAATCTGTGATATGCAACATTCTTTGTATAGTAAAGAATTTACAATATTTTAGCAATCTATGAACTGGTCGGTTTAATAACAGTGCTGAAAAATAAAAAATAATTTGAATAAAAAAAAAAACAGCCAGAAGTTTTTTTTCGTTGCCAAACACCAAAATGAACACTAAAATTAAATAAAATCTAATAAAATTATCTTCAAATGAATTTATAAGATTATTTTTATAGATTACTAAATAGAAATAAGATATATATATATATATATATATATATATACTAAAGATGTTTATCGTTACATTCTAATATTCATTTTTTTTAAATGAAGAAGTCCTCAATATTTAGAGTAATTTATGTGCCCTGAATGCCATATTTAATTATTAATACCACACTCAATGCCATATTTAATTATTAATACCACACTACTGGATATCACTTAAAAGCTAATCACAGTAATCATTCCTTTATAATTACGTACCATATATATGTTGTATACCGTAGTTAGTAGCTAAATCATCAGTCTAAGACTCTAAGATCAGTCTAATACTATTGTAATCATTAATCAAGTAATCATAATAGAACACAAAATTAATTTATTTTCAAAGAAAAGTATTAACAGATAAAATTTAAAGTAATATTTAGTAATATATATCATGTCCTTGTAAAAAAAATACTTAGTAGTAGTGTCGTGGAACACATTATTGTTATAGCGATCATTGTGGCTAAACCGTGTAATTATCAATCAAAAATATTACTGATAAAAGCGTGGTTAATTACTACATTTTACCTGTCTCTTTATAATTACGCAATATCGTCACCATAATAGCTATAGTTAAATGCAAAATCAAAAATTTATTGTTCATACTATACTAGGTTTATATTTTATACAAAGGCAACAGTGTATATATTTTTGTAATCTAATATATATTTTAAAACAAATACTTATCTATTTTCAGGAAGCGAAAACCGGCACACTGAATTTTTCATCTTTCCGTACTAGTTTTACTTCAAATGTCAATTTCCTGAAACGAAGGTGAACTTTTATTCATTTTATAATTTATTACTACACAACACAAAATATGATTTGCTAAAAGTTAGTGTCTAGGCGCACATACAGAAAACCGATATTAGCGGTGCTGACGCTGTGCTGTGCATATAAAAATAATTATTTTGTTATAATGTATATCACAGCTTCAGCAACGTTCATATCGGCACTAATTCTGGAGCGTATATTTGGCTTTCAGTTTTGGAAAGAAAATTTACGGTTTTTTTTAGTGATGATATTTCTGAGAAAATCAAATTGTAATTCCCTTTTAAGAAACTATATATTTAACAGAACAGGACGCTTAAAGTATTATTGAGTTCTCCATATTCAACATAAATGTGTTTTTAATGTATAATTTCCTTGTTATTACATATGTAAAATGTGTAGTGAGGTAGTTAAGTATTATGTACCCTATATATTTGATTAAAAATCATAATACACGTATGAATCCAATTATTTTATTCTTCCCTATTACTTCTACAAAATATTAATTTAATGTTTGATATTAAGAATTTTGAGCATGGTACCTTAGAATAGCCATTTTTAATACTTGGTCCAGGACCTCGAATATTAGTGACAGTGCAGCATGAGAGCATTATCTCTTTAACCGACTTCAGAAACTATAATTAAACACCAGGAAAAAGAACTAATTTTGTTGTAACTTTGGTGCCATGGTAAAAAGTCAAATTGATGCATCTCATTTTTTTCGGCACTCCGTATTTAATTGCTACTTTTAGTCAAACATTTTTAAAATATACAAAAAAAAATTATAGTAAACTATTTTAAATAAAGATTTAGTTCCGGAGATTTATCTTCGGAATGTGATGAAGGTGAGTCAAATGAACTTCCACCAGCTGCTCGTACTCAACCACCACTCCAGCAACAACCAATTTCAACAGGAGGCCCACCAATATTCCACCACCTCCAGCTCCTGGTGTCCCTGTAACAGCACAACAACCAGCTGCAGCACCCCGATCTTTCCTTAAGTTTCTCTAAAGGAACAGCAGCTCGTGGCACTAGTGCTCCAGCCAGTCCTGCAAAATCTCGTGAAAGTTTACTTCAGAGAGTGCAAAGCTTAACTGGTGCAGCTCGTGATCAAGGTGCATCGATAATTGGTAATATTTAATTTATGATGTTTAAAACAAATAAATACATAACCAATACAATATTTTTTTGTTAATAGGAGCTGCAGTTCAAAGTGCTACACGACCTACTTTTAACAGAGACAAATATTTTACAATTCTCGTAATTGATGATCAAAACACGGACTGGTCAAAATATTTTCGTGGAAAACGATTACATGGAGATTATGATATTCGAGTAGAACAAGCTGAATTTAAGGTAAATTCTTTATTAGCTGGGGTGTTGGAAATGCTTTTCTAATAATGCAACAAATAATAATAATTGTGAATATTATAAGCAACCAATTGACATGTTCTCATATTATTTCTACCATATTTCTCCTGTAATAATATGCAGATAATTGAATAATATTCAATTAAAAATTGAAAGGCAATAATTGAATATTAAGTTATTATAATATTGAACATAAAGAACTATATATTTATTATTTTGATTTTAAAAATATTAATGGAAAATTTGGTTATATATTTTTAATTTAGTATTTATATTTATTTATTTATTCCATTAAAAGGTTTATACAAGTTAAGTTTTCTTTTCTAGGAAATATCTTTGACAGTCAACTCAGACAGTGGCCCAATGGTTTCAATGGCGGTATCTCGTGGCGGAACAAAGGTAGGATTTACTTGTTTTCCTTATTCAAAGGAATAAATTTATAACTATTTCAAAATAATAGTTTTAAAATAGTTATAAATTGCGATGTGTAACATAACATCCATCTAAGTATAATGAATATTTTATTTACCAATAAATAAAACAGTATTGCACTGCAGTTAATGTAAATTTGAAATAAAATATTACTAGTCTAAAATTTCGGGCAATAATATTCAGTCTAACTTTTATAGATAGACTGACTGACATTCCATAAATGAACTATTTTTTTATGAATAAATTGTTGTTATTATAAAATTAAATATAAAAGAAATTTAATTATATAAATATTTTTACAGGTCACTAGGTCATTTAGACCAGATTTTGTACTTATACGTCAGCCATCACGTGATGAAACCGGCGATTTTACAGCAAACTTACTTGGATTAAAATATGGTGGAGTACCCAGTATTAACTCATTAAATTCAGCTTACCAATTTCAGGTATGTTTTTTTTAGTTTTTATATAATACATTTTAATTATGGAAAAATTAATTTTATTTTGAAATTTCAGGATAAACCATGGGTTTTTGCACATTTATTGCAACTACAGCGTCGTCATGGTAAAGAAGTCTTCCCACTGATCGAACAAACATTTTTTCCAAATCCAAAAGCCACGGTAAGTTACACCTCGCCACATCAACATAAATTTTTTTATTCATTTAAAAAAAAATCAAATTAGTTAATAAAAAAAAAATTATGAATTACAGTTTAGCTGGTCAAAGTTTCCATGCGTATTAAAAGTAGGCCACTGTCATGGAGGACTAGGTACTGCTCGTTTAGAAAATATTAGTTCCCTACAAGATGCAACCGGTCTTATCTCAGGATGTGTTGCTAATGATGCACAATGCTACTGCACTATTGAACCATATATTGATGCAAAATTTGATGTACATATTCAAAAAATTGGCTCAAGTTACAAAGCTTTCATGTAAAAGTTTATAACAAAAAATTTGACAATGCTAATTACTAAATAATATACAAATATATATTTTTACAGGCGCAAATCGATATCTGGAAATTGGAAAACCAATCAGGGTTCAGCTATTTTGGAGCAAATTTCAATGACAGAAAAATACAAAAAATGGATCGATGAGGTAGATAAAAATATGCATATAATAATTGCTGTACAAAACGTAGCTATTTCATTTCTTTAATGAAATGATGCTATATTATATTAAATTTCTTAAAAGATGGTCATTAAAATCTACCTATATAGTTACTTCTTTAGTTGACTGAACCTCCATTGATTTCCTTCTCCATACAATATAAATTAAATTGATATTCTAAATCACCAATTTCACAAATCATGTATATAAGCTATATTTAAAAAACTGAGCTAACATTAAATATCCTAGGAGATCAGCCAATATGACAATACTTAGATAATTCAACTTCATTCCATACCTCTGCTGTAGTGTTTTCATGATGACCACATAATACGTTGAAGATATATATATTAACCTGTACATTAGTGCTTTTTGATTACTGAATAATTCACATTTAAGCAGCTTGGACTGCGTCATTGAATCATTACTGTATATCTATATAGTTTTAAATTATGGATGCCAATATTCTTCCAGGTAAATCCGACATAAACTTGATTGGGCAAAAACGTAATTTATTTTACTGGAAGAGAGTAAAAAGAAGAGATACACCAAAGACTACAACCCTTTACAAATTAGAGACTAATTTATTTATATCATAAAATTGAAGTATGTGTTTGAATTTATTTTACATTAAAAAATATTCTAAACACTAAACTAATATTGCTGCAAAAGAACAATGATTTATGGTTTCTATTTGTGTAATACTGTGAACCACAAACATGTCTACTAAAGGTAGACGTTACTTGTTAGTTGTTACTTATATGTTACTTTTCCTAAGAAAATTAGCAATAATTTCTTTTTATAGAGCAGATTGTTAAAAATTTATTACAAAATTTTTGTGAACTTTTAAATTTACTTTTCTAGACTGCTGATCTTTTTGGTGGAATGGAAATTTGTAGTGTAACAGTGATTGTTAGTAAAGATGGCAAAGAATATATTTTGGGAGCTAGAGATGGCACATTTCCTTTAATTGGAGACACACAAGAAGAAGATCGTAGACAAATCGCTGATTTAGTAACAATAAGAATGCAGGTATATAGACAATATTTATAAAATTTACTATACAATTTTATTTTGGTATTAATATAACAATGTTTTAGAATGTTTGTCGGCCTCAGATATTAAAAACATCATCTATTTCATCGTACACTGGAAGTCCATCCGAAGAAAATCCTTCAAATACATCAAGCAATAGGCAAGCTCCAACAGGTGCGCCACCACCAATACCAGAACGTATTTTACCAGCTGTTGGTTCAATAGGACGTTTGAGTAGTCGGAACAGTGTTTCTGACGTTCCTGATGATGTCTCAGCTGACAAGAATATATCTTTGAACGAAACTACTGAACGACGAGATTCTCAAACCTCTCAAACTTCTAATATGTCAAATGTATCCAAAAATTATGCTAGACCACCGCAAACACAATCTTCTGTTGTTGAAGATGCCGAAGATACAATGAAAAATTTAAGAAAGACATTTGCTGGAATCTTTGGTGACATGTAGGACTTAGCGAATAAAAAACGGGAAAAGGCGGCTAGCAAAAGTAGCTCAGATATAAATGAGAAAAAAGATTTCATTTTATCTTATACAAAAAATTCACCTTTATCGAAAATAACACCAATATTTAATGATATTAAAAGTAATATGGGTAATACAGTTCAAACTCAAGTACAGGGAATAAAAGATGAAATTGTATCAAGTAAACAAGATAAAAATGAATCTCAAACAGCCAATGCTAGCCAATTCTCTTCCGTTTTAAACTCAACAACAACCAAAGATACAACAATATATAGTCCCGTGACGAAATTCAGTTCTCAAGAGAGGGTAAATCCATTCGACAAGAATAATTCTACGAAGCACAACGAAGAAACATCTAATAAGTTAAACACTATTGAAGATTCTGTTCTAGCTAATCCGAATCAGTATAAAACTGTTCCGGAAAGTGATGAAACTGTAGGAATAAATGCTGTTGAAAATATATCCAATATTGTTGAATCTACTTCCAGCAGCAGCAATATTATAAAGTCTGGTATGTATACCAATAGTAAAATAAATGTTTCCATTCCATTATAATTATAATAATGTAAAATGTAATTAATCCAATACCTCAGGTTCAGGTATACATAACAAAATAACTTATTAAATGAATGTATTGCCAGAACAGGATAATGAGATTCATAAAGTCCATAAATTCTTTTGGTTATATATCCGATTTCTTTCGATACATATTATGTCAATTTTTTCGATCATAAGTTTCTGAGATTTATTCAGATACAGACTAAGAGAAGTACATACCACCGAATATTTAGAAATTATGTCAACAGGTTTTATTATCTGCGCCTGGCAAAGTTTACAAATGTATTGGCTTTGAATATCTGATATAGATATAGATGATTTGCTGCTATTGACCGAATACACAATTGATCGAATTCACACATAAATGCATACGCCATTAGCCACAAGTAAAATTATTGAATACACCACTAACGGACAGTAAATTTTCCAGTTTTCTGCATTTGGTTCCACTAAATTATGTTTTTTATCGATTCATTTTGTATTCTGCGAATATACTGTCGGTCAATTGTGAATTCCATCTATTTTGAATTCGGTTTTAAGTCCCCATATTATTATAAAAAGTTAGAAAATATTTAGTAAAACTATAAAATTTTTATTCCATATTTAGAGATGGTTCAAATTTACTATTTATGAAATAAAATCTATCTATATACAGGACACCATTTGCATTTAGGCATTTATTTAAATAAACACTTGAATATAAATATTTTGTCTATTGCAGGACCAAAATTGGCAAGACAACTGTCAGATGCAGATATAATTTTTGGTACTTCTAATAAAATAATGCTGCCGAACAGATTTACATCAGATGTAGATACAATTAGTTATCAGACAACTTCAAATCGTAACGAATACATTAATTTATAGATTACTAAAAAATAGGGCAAATGTCACACCGAAATATTTTATGTTTTAAATTGCAATACTATCCAGGCATATTTTTATTTAAATTTAACTTAGAAAACTTGGAAAGATCATGTTTTGTATATATATAGTATTACTAGCAGAATTTCAACGAAAAAAAAAATGGAATTCCTAGTATTTATTTTCATTCTTGATAAATTTATACTTAAATTCAAACGGAAATGGTTTTTATTCTGATGGTCTTGAAAATATAATTAGTTTTTATTTATATACCGGAATACAAGCAAACAATTATATTCAAAATTTCTATAATTATCAAATATAAATCAAATCTATATTGTAATTTTAGAACAATATATATGAATAAATTTCAATAGAAATATGTTATAAATAATTACTGGACACATTTTTTATATAATAAATAAAATAAATAAATAAAATATAATAAAAAATAAAATAATACTTATTAAGTCGTGGGGGGGCCAGAATGATGTTAAGATACTGTTGATAAAAATAATAATTTGTTGGATAAATAAATTTAAAATTATAAAAATTGTAACCTATTTATATGTAAACAAAAACTTTCTTCTACAAAAATATGTTTTGATGCCTCGCAATTGAGTAAAATCTGTTCTTAACTAGTTTTTAATTTTCTTCTGAAAAAAAAGTTGTATATTATTAAATTATAATTAAAATATATTCTTCTCATTAATTTTTACAGTAAACTATTTATATAATATACATCAAAACATATTTTTCTTTATATAAATGTTATTGTTAATTGATTTTGTTTTTTTGAATAATTATAAATTTATTACTAATATATTATTGAACGGAATTTAAGTAAAACTTGACAATAAGATCTTTTAAAATTGTCTATTAATCGAATTAAATATTTATTCTCCATCATAATTTAAATCAGATCTATAAAATACACTGACTGAATATACTCAAGCTTTATAATATTACGAATCAAAATAAATATATTGAAAATATAAATAACACCAATATTTTATATATGTTAAATTAAAATCAAAAAATATATGTAGAAAGAGATCAAAACTTATATAAAAGTTTTTGTAATGACCAAAATTTGAACATTAAATCCAACTAGCATAACAGCTTTTTTAAAAAAACTCATACTTCCATCAAATCAAAAAGTATTTATATGTATAACATATAAGTGCTTTTTGGTTTTATGACAGTATGTGTATTTGTAAGTTGTGGGATATTATTTTGAAATTTTAAGATTAAATCCCATATAACAAAAACTTTTATATGTGTTTTAATCTCTTTCTATGTATAATTTTTGATTAAATCTATTTAAAATTCAGTCAGAAATATTATAAACACCAAAACCACAAAACTTGCTTAAAATTGTCAAAATATTTTTCATTTATGGATCGAATACGAATTTCATACATTTTAATATTATTAACTAAACTCAAATTTTTAAAGTTTGAGCAAACAATTTTATGAATCATGAATTTATTACTATATATTCAGAATTAAGTAAAATGACTGATGAAATGTTTAAAGTTGGCATTTTTAATGTTAATAAAAATAATAATATATAAATATAATAAAAATGATACATTTCTATATAATTAAATATAATATTGATTCAAATAAACTAAATTGTTATATTGCTTCTATATTGTATTCACAACAATTTGCTTTGGAAATGTATTTTAGCTTCTAGTTTCAATAAACTATATAATATATAATTAATTATAAATGTATAACACGTTAAAATAAAAAATTTCATAGATAATAAATTAAAAACCTACAAAATATATAGCAAAATTATATATAAATATACTTAAATTACTTAAGGGGCACAAGACTCTAAACCTCTTTTATATGTGCTTTTTAATATTTATATACTATATAGAATATTTGTATGCAATCCATAATATAAAATATATAGTTAGAAGTTAGAACTATATAGAACCAAATATTAAATTTTGGATCAGCTACAAACTCATCTATTACTGCAACTATATAACTGAGGTACTTACTGTTGTCTTTCTCAATGCCTAAATATATATATATAGCTGGAGTTCTATTTAAATATATACTTGACATTTACAATAATTTTGAATTTAAATTAATTATATATAATATAAAATACATAACTGCAAAAATGATTTAATGAAAATATGTTTTTGAATATAATGAATATAAAAAAAAAATCGATTGAATATTAACTTTGAAAAGACAAAATAAAATGGAACTCTAGCAATAAATTTCTTTATTCCAAAATTGTAATAAGTGTTGTGTAATCTATTAAATATTATATATTAATATATTAATAATAACGTTGAAATAAAAAGTTTAATGATTAAAAGTTAATATGATTGTGATATTTTCTTGTTATATATCTTAAGGTAAAATTATTACATATACTTCCACTTTTGATCTTCGTTTACACAGGACACCATTACATTGTTTAAATTTAAATACTGACCATTTTCATGTTGCATATACCGGGTAAAGGATTGATAAAGCTTTGATTAAAGTGCCTCTCGATTAATCCTATATGAGTTTAAAGTTTAAATAGCTATAGATAAGGAGAGAGCGATATAAAATTTATAGAATTTTTAATATTCTGAATTATCTTAATTTACATACATAACATGAAAATTCAAGTTATCTAAACTGACTTTTAAAAAAATTGCTATTTCACTTGATATTATATGTATTTTACAACGTCTTTTATTAGAAAAACGATGAGCAAAGCAGCAAAGTTTAGCTTTGCTATCGATGTCTATCTCAAATACACAATTTTTTATAATACATACACAATTTTTTTCGGAATCAAGGACTTAATCGTCAAATTGGGGTACCACCCCAGGTGCCCAAGTTTCAATAAAATTTAAAAACAATTTTTTTATTAGAATCCTGTAATAATGTATCGTGCATCAAGTATTTCAAACCCACCCTGTTTTTTGTCAAAATTTATAGATATTTTTGTCAAAATTTGTAGTATCCAAACGATGTAGAAATCTGTAATATTGTATAGCTCGTTTTGAAAGGCATTTAATTACTGATCTAATGACATATGAAATATAATTCTCCAGTGACCGATTCTGAAGCTATGGACCCAAAAAATGAGCCATAATTTTGATATGGTGGTTGGTGGCCGAATGCACATACATTAATACTACAACAAATAGCGTGTTATAGAATCGATCAACTATTTCGAGTTCACCGTTTTTATTTATTTTTTTCCATAGTTTTGAATTTATGTACAATGGTACAATTTAATCTATTTGATGATTCTCGTCAAGTTTATCGAAAACAAGTTTATCGAATGATCAATTCATCGAATAACAAGTACATCGAAAAAATATTATTGTTGATCTTGAATAATTGATCATCTGTACGTAAGTTATAGTTAAAAAATAACATTTTATCTATGAACTTGTAATTTGATGAATTAATTAATCATTCGACGAACTCGTTTTCGATGAACTTGTCGGTTTCCAAGTTACCATTATCATGTATTAAATTTATCTCCTGGTTTTTCATTTCTATAACCGGTAGAAATATGAACTGATTTATCAATTCATCAAATTTTATATGGTAATGTAATATTTTGGTTAGCATTTTTGTGTCATTATTTATTTTGATATGCAGCCATCACCAAAAGTGCAAAATTTATATCCATCAATCAATAATAGTCAAAAAAATATCTTTTAATTGTTAATACAATGTTGAAATTTTATTAGAAGATTATATTCTTAATAAATTACAAATCAATAATATTGGTTAACAATAATTTTTATTAATAAATATATAATTGTATGACTAGGTACTTCTGTATTGCTAAAAAAAATCAAAAAGAGTTATCAGTTATATTTAGATTACACATTCGAAAATATTTAACGTTTTTGATTTAAACGAATAAAAAACATAAATTTTTATATTTATTCATCTTTAAAATAATATGGTGTATTTATGTAATTATTCTTTCATACAATGAATAAAATTAACACTTAAATAATTGTATTCTGCACTACCTCCATTTAAAATATCCGATTAACCAAAATTATTTAATCTTATCAAAACTATTCAAACTATTTTTGTAATAGGTTGTAAATATTTTTCTATAAATCTACTTTATGCACCACATTTGACATTCTTTTCGTTACTGTTCAAAAAATATATATTCACAACTTGTACAGCATAATTAATGTTTCTGAGTTTATGTAAAAAACGTCACATCCGAGAATGTAACGTTACAAATTTTCCAACTATTTTAAATTTTTTTGGTAGATTTAGTTGCCACTAATTGAATTCATTAAAAAATTCGACAAACTGGGATTATATATTTTAAAAAGGGGCTAAGCTGATTTGGCGGTGTGTATACTGCTACCAATCTTTTTATATTCTACCAGATATAACAGCATCAGCATAGCTCATAACGTCACTCTGTACTTAGTCTTAGATAATTAAATTTTTATTTTAAATATAGATTATTTTTACTCCCCTGTTGTTTACATAATTTAATAATTACTTCATTTAAATACTTAATCCTAAACTGTTTCAAAGTCTGCATTACCGGTTGAATCGGTGCTCTTAACACCGAATTAATATTTATTATTATTAAAAATTAAACATTTGGTGGGCTTCTTGGTATTGCAGAAAAAGGTAATAAATATCTATATTGAAATATATTAATAAGAAATAGTTTTAGTTATGTATAAACCATAGATAAATTACCTAGTTGCATCCCTAGAATGTGATCGAAGATGATGCTTTGAAGAAGAATTTAAAGGCAACCTAGTATTATTCTGTGTAGACCCAGAAGAAGATAAAGTACGTGTTTCATATTGTCGTGGTCTAGTAATATTACCAAGACAATCAATATTATTTTTAGAATCACATTTTACACCAGTTTCATTCAATAATAATGCACGATTCCTGGTCGTATTATAATGATTATAGTTCCAATCAGGTGGATTGTAATGATTATGACCACTGCTATGTGGTAATAATTGTTTTTCATTATGAATATTTTGTTTTGATTTCCTGTAATGTAATGCCGACATTGGTATCATCTGTTCATTTATTTTCGTTGTATACTCTCTATCAGCCGAATCCAAACTATTGCTTGTTCCATTATTAATAGAAGAAATTAGTTTTGACATATTTGAATCTGTACGCCTACCAGTTGTTGCATAAAATGATGGAAATTTTGTTTGTGGTCTTGATCGAAGTTTAGCTTCTGTTTCCCGATAATATTCCCTTGCTGCAGCACCAACAATATTACTTTGTCGTTTTGGTTTGTTATCATTAAAGCGACAATAAAAACTTCTTCTCTTTATACGATCCATCATGGTATCATTTTGATTGTTGTCAGTGCTGGTTGATGGGAATTCTAAATGTGATACTAAATTACTTGGCGAAGATGGATTACTAGTTATTCTATTCACTTCAGAACAACTCAAAAGATCTTCAAATCGTAGATCAATATCATCAACTGGCGAATCACCGATATTATAATTGTGATAAGACGACATTGGTCTTAAAGAGTTTTTGTGATGATATTTCATATGATTATCATTGATATCGTTTAAATTATCAGAAGAAAATTTTCTGCTAATATGAAAGGAATTATTTTTTTTTAAATCTTTCAAATTAGTAAGTCCGTTATCGATGTTATCCATATTTTGATAAGTGTGTTCTTTACGTATTCTATTATTATTATTATTGATATTACAATTAGGTTCATCTACATTTCCAGATAACTTATTTTTATAAGTATCTAAAGAAAACTTTTCTAATTTTTTACAATTTTCATTAGATATATCCATTAAATCTGTAGATTTTTTTACTTTCGTAAAAAGTTTTTCACCATCAGTAGGAGAATTTTTTTTAATTGGAATTTTATTCATAGAATTTTCAACATTACTAGTCGAACACGCACTTAGCACTTTTTGTTCTTTATTATTTTTTTCAAATCTTTTAAATAAACCCAAAAGCTTTTTCACACTACATTTATTAATATCACCGGCACTAACAGCTTTTTTTAATAATCCAGATTCAGAAATTACGGAATCATTAGCGTTTATTTGATTAGTATTACTTTGTGCTACAGATTCAACTTGTATTTTACAATCTTTATCTTCAAAATTTTCATTTTCTGTTTTACTTGAAGAAGATATTTTGCTATGTTTACCAGAGCTTGGAATGGATTTCGTCATTTCTTCACCCTTTAATTTCATATTATTTAATTTGCTTATGTTATTTGATTCATCGGTTTTAGAATTTTTTCTTAAATTTTCTATTTTCTTGCCAAGTGTCAAAAATAATCCTTTTCGGGATTTTTTTCCAGATGAATTATTATCTTCAGATTGTTTAGTTTTTGTTTTTGCTGAGGTTTCTGAAGGAACTTTTTCTTCTGATTTTTTTAATTTTGTCCCCAAAATATTAATTAATTCATTATTTATATTAATATTATTTAATGATTTTGTTCTCTCAGTCTTAATTTCATCATTTTTTTGTTGTATAATAATATTATTTAAAGCATCTTTCATAGTCATTTCAAGTAATTTATTAAAATCATTTTTTTCAATATCAATTTTTACATTAGGATCATTTGACTGATTCACTACATTTATAAATTTACTCTCCGGCGATGTAGATGTTTTACAATTACTGTTTGTATCACTAAAACCAACAAGCTCTGAATTATTGGACGTTGGTAGATTTGAAAAAGTTTTAGTTTCCTTATATGGATATGATTTTGGTCGTTTCAATTTTGATGTTTTTTTCTGGATTTCTTCCTTTTGAAATTCAGACGACTTCTCAATATCTAAATTACATTTTGTTTTCGAATTTATGTTCTGTACATTATTTAAATTTGATTTTGATATTTCTTTATTTATTTTGGATTTATTATCGTGTTTTAATTTATTTTCTAAATCATCAGATTCTTTATTATTACTTATTTCTTTTTGTGAAACAGCAGATAAATTTTCTAATTCTTTTAATATAATATTAGTTAATTTCTTTTTATCAATATCACTTATCTCATGTGTAAGCATAATATTTTTTGAAGTTGGTTGCTGTATTGCTTCCTGAACTTCAGTACAATTATTAAATCTTTCTAAGCTCTTCTTATGATTATTAACATTAAAAACTTCTTTAGGAACACTATTAGATTTTAATACTGAACTTGATTTCGCAGACAAATTTCTTTTTTCTAAAGAATTTTTTGATCGAATAGCAATCGGCGGAGGTGATAGATAACCACTTGGTAATTTATCGAATGATTTCATATTATTAATTTTTAATATATTGTCTGATTGTTTTGATGGAATCGAAAGAATTTCAGCATCTTTATCTTTTTTATATGACAAATCACCGGTTATATTTTTTATACTGCTGGTCTTACTAAAAGTTAATGGCTCTTTAAGTTGGCTAATATTTTCTGTATGGTATTTACCAACAGAATTTGGATAAATCTGTTGTTCCTCTGAGACAAATTCTTTTGTTAAAGATTTTGTGGTTTTATTTTGTGATGATTTTTTAGTACCATTATTATATATCATTTTCATAGATTCGGCAATATTATCATCGGTTTTTCTAAGATTTTTTTGTGACACAATTGGACGCATTTCTTCCATGTTATTTTGCATAGAAAGTGTACGTGATAGTTTACGTGAATGATTCGGTGGTAATTTTGCAATTAATTGTTGTTGAAATGATGTTGGTAAACTAGGTGTTATACTTGATAATGTTTCAAATTCTTTTTTGCTTAATTGCAAACGAGATAAATCTAAATCAGCTAAATCAATTGGTTGTCCTACTTGTGTATCACTACTTATATCAACCGGTCGACTAGTTTTCTTTTTTATACTTTTTGGTAACTCTTTTCCTGAAAAATATAATTTATATAATTTTAGTTTAAATAAAAAATATTCGTTCTTTTTCTATAAAAGGATAATAAAAATATGTATAAATTTGTTATAATATGCTGCACTGGTTACTTGTAACGTGTGACAGACTGTAATAAAAATAGCGTCTTTTGATAACCGAGACTCAGTACACTTCTAAAAACTTACAATGATAATTTTGTAAGTATGTATACTTTTTTTTTGTAATCAATTATAGTTTCTAGTTGATTTAGTAGAAGTTACTTACTCTTTTATGTATTTCTTCCACGTAGTATTTAGTTACTGTTTAAATTCATATGTTGTTAAAATTTCAACTAATACAAGGAAAAATTCTATTAATATTAGAATTATATTCACAAAACTTAGCTAAGAGCAGACGTATATTGTAGTCTATGGAATAATCGCTGATATTATAAATATTTTATTATTAAAGTATACATGGATGCCAGCCAACTCATCAATCGAACGAAAAGGAGAATTTTATTAAAATCTGGATTATTCAATCTTTTATTTGAAATCGGAGGTTATCTGTAATTATAGTAACTGACAAAAATAGATTACAATTATATGTTGCTATGTATTTCTTGTAGAATATATTTTCCAAATATTGTATATCCTTGTGGATATGATTCCAGATAATGTCAATACAATTCCGATTAACTACTACTAATTCAATTATTTTGCTTATTCAATTAGTACAATGATATGTGTAATTTTAGTTTATATTGAGATGGCTAACTCAACAAACAGTATAGTGCTCTTTTCAGAACTGAGAAACCCGACGCATAAGTGGTAATTTACTTATTCAGTAATTGTACAATAATTATTGCATATTTTTTTACCCGGAAATTATTACTTCAAGTTTTTTTTAATTTTATGTTTAAATTGTTAATTGGTCGACAAATTTATGTTATCTATTTTAGCTTCGACTGCAATATAGTGGCTAGCTACTATTATATTAACAATTTCATTAAGTTTCTAAACTGTATACTGCTTGTACTAAGCAGGCTAATTATTTAATAATCTGTTAATATAAAGCTAAATCCATTACAAATACTGAAAAAATTTCTCAGCATGTAGAGCGAGTGCGCTGAGATCGAGCTTAAAGAAATTGATATCCTTACTAATTATATTTATCATTTTGCTTGTTCTTACTAATCCATACAGATAATTGATTCATTCAAAATCTCTTATTGAACCGTTCAAATGTTCTGTTTAAAATTAATTGTGGATTAGAAAAACTCAATTACTTTATTAATAAGTAAGTTGAGTTAAACCCACATTATAAATAGAGAACTAAATAACATTACGAAAATATACAAGGTTTGAAAAATGTATGTTTTTTAACAATGAAATTTAAAGGTTGGGCATACTAGCAGTTTTTTTGTAAACCGTGTATAAATATAAAAATATGAAATGTAATCTAACTCTATTAAAAGTGACTTGTTTAATTAAAATTTATTATGATCATATCAAGAATGCTGCTTCAACATAATGCAAAGCTGCCTAACCAGTGTTTTTTTTTAATTTTACTCAACTTTGCATTGCAAATGGAGTGTTTTCTTATATTTTAACTTTTACTTGGTTATTTTTGGTAACATTCTGAATCCATAATCTTCCAACTTGTTAGAAATGATTTTTCAAAAAATGTTCTTCTGCAAAAGTTAGAAATGTGAATAAAGTAGAATAAGACTTATGAAAAAGATATAAGTTTAGGGATTACCAAGTTCAAATCAAAAGAAGTTCAGTAAGGAAGAGCAAATAAAAGAAGTCATTCATTAAATATATTTTTTAATAAATATGCGAATGCGGATGACTTATTTTAATTGCAAAATAAGAAAGGTTTACTTGAAATTTGAAGTTCAGTGAATTTAATCCAAAAGGAGAAATATCCTGAAAAAAATTGAAACGGAATTAGAACTCCTAAAGTCTTATTTAATAAATACTGTTTGCAATATCAATAGCCAGAAGATAAACACTTACATTTAAATATCTACTGTATATACCAGATTTGGACGAAAATTCCTTTTGTTTTGTTCACTAATCAGAATTACAATTGTCGCATGTATTTCACTGTTTTTTCGGATTTTCACGATCATTGAAGAATTAACTTGGCTACTTTTGTCTTATATGTGCTTTAATATACCATATTACAATATTACAAATGAGCTTGTTTTTCCATCTGATATTTTCAAACACAAATTAATCGGAATTATTGCGATTGTAATTTATCGTCTTTCACACTTTTATAATGAAAAGTGTAGCTCTAAAGATGTGCATCCACTCCTTGCACTGTTAAACTATATACTTTCCAAGTTTCAATTAATCCCAGAATAAGTATTAAATATTTGCAGATTCGATGAATTACGCAGTAACATAATATATTTCTATAACCAATGATTTCGCCATGAACAATTGAGTTACTATAATGTAAAGTTGTTTATTGTAAAATATGGTTTTTGTGAGTTTAAATTTATTTTCTTTTTGCTTATTATTATCCACAATAACAACCAAACGAAAAGCATTAAATTGTAGCCTAAAATTAATTTAATTTTTACTCTTTTTATTTGAAGTAATTGCAGAATTCTAATTTAATAAAAAAATAATTTACTTATTTATTTTTTATAAATTGTGTAGTTGTCTGAAATATTAGTTGTATATGAATGTGCTACCCTTTCAATAACATTTTTGGTACTGACATTCCTATAGCACCATAATTTTCCTTTTTCATCAGTGCAGGTGATCTTTTCAATAAGGAAAGTTTTTCATATCTTTTTTTCAGAAACCAGGAATCAAGCTATTTTCTCATACAATATTTATCAGAAAATATTGCCTATCTTTTCAAAGCATATTTTGTGTTCTATTCATCATATATTCTTTTTGTTAAATTTTTAGATTTGCACAAAATTTATATTTTAGATTTTATTTATGTTATTTGTAGAGTATATGATTTCTAAAGAACGCATCATCTACAGATCAAGCATAGTAAAAGCTGTAGTGCGTCAAAGCTTTATTTACAACTGCGGTGCACTGTGGATAGCCAGTGGGTCATAGAAAATGTAATAACAAATAGGTTTTTGTTTATAATGATGTCATGGTCTTAAAAATTTTATACGTAACAAAAAATGTAAGTAAATAGCTGATAAACGTATTGCTCATAAAATCTATACAACATTATGTAAAGCTCTGTCGTAGTGCTCATTTAACGTGGTAAATATTGTAAATATGGTGCATCTAAGTCCAAGACCAAAAAATATTTGTTGTGCTGCGTACCACAAGCACTCCTATATGAAATGGACAGTTCCCCGCAACAAACAAATATAGAAAATTGTTAACTAATCACCAATAATACTTTCTCTAGTATAATACATTATGATTATTCTTCTTTCATATGCCATATTTATCTAGAAATAATCAGCTGCCACATATTACATATATCGGAAATGGTCTGAAGTCAACTTCGAAAAAGTGCAAAGGAAAGAAGATCGTGTCAGATCTCTATTCTCTACACGTCAACACCATATCTAAACTATCGTGATATCGTAGAAGAAAATATAAATAAGTATCTTCCATAAAGTTGTGATTATTAACAAGTATTATTTCTTAGTATAAAGAAACGATTCATTTTAACACTTTAAATCACACATACTTAATCAATCAGATTCAACCTCTTCCATTCGCTGGCATTGCGGAGAGAGGATACCTTCCCTACTATGTTGCACAGAATCAAATATTGGATAAACCTCTATAAAATGTAACAGAAAATTTGGTATTCAAAGTATCTAATGCAATAAAATGTACTAGGTCTTTATACTAGGGTAACCACAAAATATGAAAAGACTACAGAAATAGAAAAGTTTGCGTTGTTCTTATCGATATTATTAACTTTGGCTGATTCAACCAAATATAATACGATAGGTATGAACATTGCAAACCATTTTAACAGTGTATCTTGGAATAAAATAAAAACATAAGTTAATTAGAACTGAGATAGTTTATGGAGTACCATTACAAAAATTCGCCAACAAATAGCAAAGACACAGCACAGGAATAGAAAATGGCAAACAATATTGCAAGTTTCAATTGCTAATAAATTATATGGTCTTGGTCCCTATACATCACATGTAAGGTGGCATATATTTTACCCAAAAAAGATAGTACATATGTTTCCATTTTAATTTTCTGTAACAAAGACTATTCCATTTAATAAAAAGTAAAAAAAGTAGAAACTCATATATGTTTAGTAAGCTAATAAACTAGAAAGATGATTTCAAAACTATAGATTATATTGCTAGAATAGGGTGTGCAGAATCGAGTGTCATTACAACACCCAACTATATTGTGAACTATAAGCATATCATGGAATAACGATAACTCAATTCAAAGTCAGATATATGAAATGAAATCCCAGAAAGTTTAAGGAATTTTCATTCAACAAAAGTAGAGTTTAATTGAAAATTGTAAATAACATTTAAAAAAAATTACATACAGTAGTAAGCACTGCCAGTACAGTAGTGACTACATTTGTTTAAAAAAATAAATAAATTATAATGTGCTACACTACCTTTCGTTATGGATAAATAGACTATAATTCATGAAACCGCTTAGTAAGACAGAAATTTCTTATTCATATCTCCAGTTCCAACGAAACAATTATCAACATTGTTTTGCTACCAATTGAGTTTCTTCAGGCTGTTAACTATTAGTTATCAGTTAACTATTATTTAAATTTAAATATATTGGTGATGTAATTGAAATATTTGTTCAAAATATACATGTTAAAAAATTGATGACCAGTGTATTCATAGATCCATATAGAATTTGATAACTATAAAACTTATACTAAATAGTTCAGATTTGTTTTAATTAAAATTAAAAAATGTATACTACATATTTGGGGTACGAATAGAAAATTGTACTTAATAATAATTTACTCTTTCTAACTTATTTCAAGCAGAAAAAGTTAAATCTATGTAGCATATCAAAGATATTATAAGGTTTATATTAATGTAGTTATATAAAAAAAAATCTTTTTAATATTGTTATTAATTATACATTGGATAAATGAACTTATATTTATGATTTGTAAGTAAAAATAGTATATATATTTTAATATAAATAAATACAGGTATATAATGTATTATATTACTCATCATTATATAATTAAAACAAATATAAGTGTTAAAATGCATCACAAAAAAAATTAAATAGCAAAACAATTATTTCTATATTTTCGTATTCAAAGTTATTTATATGCATTTAAAACGTTAAAAATATACAATTTTTCTATTCCAATAATTTTATAATTAATATTTTGATGTTTTCTGATTATGAAACTAAAAAAACTAATATCCAATATAGTTTTATTGCTGCATTTCAAAATTAAGGAACACTGGCCCAACTTTAACATGATAATATTTTTTATTATTACAAATTTTATTTTTGCCGATATTTTAATGTGCATGCTATCATTACGATGCCTAAATCTATGAATGGCTGTTATGTTAATTTAAATTAAACAAAAAAAAAAATTATAGCTCTTACTTTTTTGTCAGGATCGGGCTTCACAACAACAACATCATATAAAAAGTAAACACCATATATGGACAAAAATATAAAATAAAAACAAACATCAAAATTGTTTTAATATTTATTTAATAATTCAACGTATTTTAAATGTATATAAGAATATATTTTAAATATTTTCTATTTGACAATATCATATATATATATATGTTTTAAAGTTTTAAACTTTGAATACGAAATTTAATAACTAATGTTAAATTTTCACGGAAATTGTTCATTCCATTTTTATATTATTTAAAATTAAATTATTGTCGTAACATCAAAATAACAAGTTTTATAAAATTATGCTGAAAAAACTAAAGGCTTGCAAAAATTTGAAAAAAAAAACATTCTCAAACAAAACACTGTCACTGTTTATATAATTTATAAAATAGAAATAAGTTAATTATATGTGGGTGCTGATAAAATATTTTATATTTAAATACAATTTTGTTGATTTCAGTTTCTTGTTGAAGATTTTTTTTAAGTTGTCACCAATATAAAGGGAACTTATACAGCTTTTCCACTAATACGACATATATATCAGATTTAATTTGAATAAAAAACTAATAATGACTCAATTTATTTAACACAAATGCAGGTGTCGAAACAAATTTACAATAAATTAAATTAATTATGTTTATTCATCATTCAAAAATAAATATCAAAATAATTAATTTTAAAATATTTTATAAAATTCAAAAATATAAGTTGCGTTTTGTTAGAATGTTAGTAAACAACTTAGTTAACATTTAGTTAACAATTACTGTTCAATAAAAATGTTATTTCATACCTGAACAATAATAAAAATTTTAAAAGTCGTAAAATTTAAAATTAATAATCGAGTTACTTTAAATCTTAATAATTTGATATTACAGATAAAACAAGAAACTGAAATTACCAAAATTTATACAAATAACGATTTGAAATTTTTCTATTAGTCCAATCAAATTTAACCTTAACACTATGTATTATTTATTTATAAATTAATAATTTTTGTATCGATAATTTGCAAAATTATATATATTATTATTTACTTCGATATTTCTTTAATAAATTGAAATTATTTTTTAAAAGCTTTTGGCAAATCCATATAGTTTTCTGGTAAAAAAAAATCAGGTTTATTCCCGAAGAAAACTAAATAAATTTATTTTTATGACTGGGATATTCACCTCTCGGCAATGTTGCAGTTCGGGAAAACATCGATTCAATATCACTTCCAATATCACGAGATAAACTATGCCTCCATGGTGCACCAATAGTTCCATTTAAACGCCTAAGAAATTAATTCAAAATATTAGTATATAATGTTATTACTAGTGATATAAATAAATATTTATTGTTTCACATATTTCCTAAAATGATTTGTTTTAAATCTTTCATCCAACTATAATTCTTTTGACCATGAATGATGATTATAATTAGTCAGTATATATAAAAGTGACACGTTTTATGGTTCTTTATTAATTTTGAATAGGGAAATGACACTCCAGCAGCTAAGAGCATAAATATTCTATATAATATTCGATTTAAGAAGTCTTAAATGAACGGGTTTGTAGTAAAATTAATTATTTAAATATTTTGCACATTAAATTAAAATTGTTCAATTTAATTTTCACCCAATTTTTTTTTTTACAATACTCAAGTGTAAAATAAAATTATAAAAAAAAATTACTACTGAATTTCAATTTTGCGACACTATCTGATCTCATGAATTATAATTGAAGAATCATGAATACATATTATAGTGTATGCTATTTTAATCACAGATCAATATAATAATAATAAACACCAAAACAAAATATTCAACCACCATCAGAAACATTTCAATTAGAATATAATTTTCAATATTTAATCTCTAATTCTGTTTTACTCCCCAATCTTAAAAGGTTTTCAAACACAATTTAGTCGCCTGGATTACTTTTCCAGTAAGTTACTTGTGGAGCAGAGACAATTTTATATTTTGAAATTATCGAGAATACATGAAAAATTATAATAGTCGACAAAACTGATTTCAAATCGATAGCATTTTAATAAAATTGTTTCAAAGTTGATTAACTATTAGTAATCGATTTCATAATTAATCAATTAAAAAATTATTTGATTCATTAATGAAATCGGTTTTTTCGGATATTTGATATAAATTATATGTCAAATTAATATTATTCCCATAAATACTATATATAGTACAGTAGGTATACGAATACGATTATATATAGTACAATAGGTATACGATTTTATTTAATTACAAGAATAATTATTTTTATGTTGGTTACTAAGTCTCCAAAAACCAAAAAAAAAAAAAAAACTATTGAGAATTTTAATTATTCATACATAATTATAATAATCAAAGCATATATTTTATTTTGACGTACTGGTAGTGTGTGTGTAACGCATATGAAGCATTAGGTCCAGATTTTAAGCCTATAGACCGAGCCATTGATTTGGTTCAAAGTTGACTTAGCTTTAAATAAGTACAAGTAATAATAACTTAAAATAGTAGTTGCAATTGCAATTGATTGTTGCAATTCAAAAGATTCTTCACTGTAAAAAACTTAATTACATGACATAAAACCTTTGCTCCCAAATGTGGTAGTATGATCAAAGAAACCCAATCTATTTCGCTATAGGTTGAACCTGCAACAATTTAACTTAATATGTAAGTTAGTCTCAATGCAAGTTTCGCAGAAGCAATTAGAAAGAGCGTTAACGCAGTAGTAAACAGTCTCAAAGTTTCAATAGTCATATGACATATATAAAATATTATATGACAATATTATAGCTCCGACTAGATTTATGATATAATATTTTAATTTTTCACCATTTCAATTACTTTTTCTTCAAACGGAGACATAATTAATTTGATAAATATTTATAAATATGTCTGTCAAATTTAATTGTCAACGTTCTCAACGTGAGTTGAAAATTGAAATTTTGAAATTAAGCAATTTCAGCGTTGAGTAAATGTTCGCCTTGAGCTTAACTGTTCCCATACATTTATATTGGTTGAACTGCTGCGTAACTTACGTCGAGACTAATTGGCCTATAACTCAAAAATAAGGTAATACCAATTCATAATATATCATGAACTGCCTAATACATGTAATCATTATTATTCGTAACTCTTTTATAGATAACTTACATTTGTTTTTGTTCAACTGTTTCACTTCTATATGAAACACTAAATTTAGTAAATTTAGATTACGGCAGCATTGAATTGATAAAAGAATATATTAGTACGGTATTATATAAAAAAATCTATAAAATTTATAGTAGCTACTAAATGATTAACTCCAACTTTATAAGTAACACTTTTTTTAAAACGATTTAAATTCTACAAAATAATTAACTTTTAACAAGCAGATTTTTCTCATAAATCTAATAATTCAGATTATTAAATTTATTTAGTAAATTTTTAATTGACTACTTTAATTAATTTTGTTTTTAATTAAATTGCTCCAGCAATTGCGCGAAACGTTACTTAAAATTAAATTATGTAAAGAACGCTACGGTTCTATAAGTAACTTTATTTCAACTTACAAAAAATACATGTAATTTTGTATTTTAAGGAACATGTTAGTTATAGTAAAGAATCTACCTTTCAAATGATCCTTGATTCCAAAAAGGAGTTGTTCTCATATTGCTTAATAATCTGGATGAATTTGGGAATCCAGTTGATAAATCATTATTGACATTAAGGCGATTAGTTAAAGCGCGTACCTAAAGAGAAAAATATATTTCAAAACTTCGAAATACTGTTCCTAAAACTCTTACTCTCTGTAGAAGTGTTGAAAATAGATTCTCGGCGGTAAGAATTTCGAAACCGTCGTCATCTTCCTCTTCCCCTGAGCTTTGAGAATCTTGACTATTTTTCTTTCCCATTGGGCGACTACTCCTGTAAAATTAAATTCAAAAATAGCTCAAAATAAAAAATAAAATAAAAAACCTAAGTCTATGTAGAGAAAATCTAGGTTCCAAATCCTCATCCCTATTTGCTGAAGTCGTTTGTGTTCTTTGAAATGGAGAATTTTCTTCAGATTCCATATCGGATAAAAATGGACTAAAATTAAAACAATTGTAGTAAAATGGAAGAAAGTATATATAATTAATTAAATAGTACCTCACAAGTCTAGATTTTCTAGATAAGTTGGTATTGCCAAATGATTGATTTAACTCTGAGGGTTCAATGCTTCCACTTCTTGGTGTAATAAAACCACCTCCTTCAACAGCAATTGGTATAATAAATTCTCGTGGGCTCTTTTTTATTGGTTGCGTACCGCTTAAATTAGTTAACTGAGAATTATTAATATTGCTTTGTGTAGTATTCGGGTAATTCGTGCCAGATCTATCACACATATAAATATATAAAAAAAAAATACATTAAAATATTATATTATTTATATAAACAATAAAACATATACCTGCGTGAATTAAAGTATTGCTTGTTGTACATAGGCGGTTTTTGAGTAGTAATCAGATGTTCTCGGTTCTCATCGACAGCTGGTCCAAGACTGGTAGCTCTATGATGCAGTAATGATGAAATTGATTTGGAATTATCTTCAATAGGAGCACTTTTAATATCTGGTAATCTATGTTTCATTTCAGTTGAGAATCGCATAGGCTGTTCACTAATTGGTGGTTGTATTTCTAATTTTATTTCAGCTTTAGATGTCTTTCGACGAGGAAGTGTGGCAGATTTTAATGTTATTTCGGCTTTTGATGTTTTAATATTATTATCTTTATTCTCATCAAAAGCAGTTTCTAAATTGAAGATATTTAAAGATTAATAGAATATAATATTTAATAAATAGATTTTTATTAGTTTATTTTATATAACTGGCAGCTTATAATTTTCCACTTTAATAAGAAAATAAACTTAATAGCGCTTTAACCCAGCTATTCCTACTCATTTATATACAAAGTATCATTATATATTTTTTTATCGGTTGGCTCTTGACCATTTTGAGTGTGTATGTATGAATTAGTAAATATATTTTTCAGTATTACTTTCAAAATTCTATTAATATTATACGAATAATGATAGCCATTCTACTTCTTTTGCTATTTGAATGCAATTCTTAAATATAAGATTTGCAATGGCAAATAATTATTTTATTTTGTGTTACAACTTTCGAAGTTTGTCGGAAAAACACAGTTATACTTAAAAAATACATTATTACACGATACACTAAATTCATGAGAATTATTCAGCATTGGCATGAAATTTACAATTAAAGCAAAGGAAGAACATTAAGCGTTAGTAAATAAGAATGAGGTGAGTAAATTTTATTTATAATCAGAGATATCTGAGTGGCGCAGAAAAATAAAGACCAAATCTATAACATTGGCATTGATGAAAAAATATTTTATTCAACCATAAATTTGGTGTACTAGAAAATTATTGCATGCTCAGTGAATACATATACTCATATCGATAAAATTGCTGTACAGGATTCAATAAGCAGAAAAAAATTACGATTTCTGTATCCACCAGTATAATATAATAAATGTCATAGTTGCAACTAATTATAAGATGCAATACTTTTCATTCAAATTTTCAGCTTATTAACAAATCTTTGTTTATATTTTAAAATAATTAAAGTTGCACAATAATTTAAATCAAATATTGATTTTAAAAATTACATTTTTTAATGGCGGATCTTCAACTATGTCAACATACAAAAGAATAAAAGTTATTTTAAGATATTTTTTGTTGTTTTTATTTTTTATTTGATAACTAATGCCCATATTTTTTTATTAGCTATCAATGCAGGTTCAATAGCTGCTATCAATTTTTACACAGATTTCTTAACTACAACATACCAATGTGTTAGAAGTACATAAGTTATGATTTTCATTAATTTGTATTTACTTTTGAAAGATGAACTCATTGTTTGCTCCCTCAAAGGTTGATGAACATATGTTAATGGTGTACTATGCTCAGGTATAACATAAGTATGTTTTGATACAGAAAATTTCCGAACTCCTGAAAAAAAATTTCCTTTTTCTTAAATCAAGGACATTTTAAATAAGGTCTATTTAAATAAATTCTATTTTAATTGCTTTCTAAAATATGAACGTTTTGTAAACACCGTTGATTTAAATTTTGGTAATTATTATATGTAGACAGAGAAGGTATTCCCTTCTTATTAAAAGAATATTTTAGAATCTTTAATCATTATCATTATTAAAATAATCGTAGAATATAAAATTACATGTAATTAAAGTATTAATATGAAATGCGTAAAAATTAATTAGTTTAATATATGATGAATTGTTATTATGAATTGTAATGAACATAATTTAAATTTTAATAGCTTAAAAACAATGAACTGCCTTAAATAAAAGTAAGCTAAAACCAAGTTGTACTTAGTTTTTGTTTTAATATATAAATTATATTTAGCATGATTTACATTACCATTTAATATAGTCGTAAATAATAATCCCTTGAGTCTATAATTGCAATTTTGAATAAATAGGTTCGAAATTGTCAATTTTAAAATTATTACGCATGCCTTTTTTATAATTTGAATTTTATGCGTTATTGTTTAAGAACGCAATTTATTGGCAAATAAAATCAGAAAAAGAACACATCATATTTTATAGCTCTTGGAAAGATATGACCTAAGCCAAATCTATCCATTAGAAAACTATAGTGTATTATGAAATTAAATCAATTATTATGAATATATATTTTGTACTTTTTTGCTTATTTGTTTTAATTTAAAAAACCCAGTTATTGTTAGCATAGTGTCTTAAAATTATAAAATATATAATATAATTATATTTTGTTAATTGAATTCTAATTATTTGCTAAAATGCTAATTTGCTAATTTATTAATAAAATTAAACAAAACAAATCACTAATTTACCTGGTTGAATAGCATTGCCTATAATGTCTCGAGCATTTTGCAATTTTCTTTCACGTGCACTTTTATTTTCTGAAACTGCTATATTTTCCGTTTTGGCACACAATATATCTACGTTCTTTGAAGATTCATTTCTAGCTTCATTTAATAAAGCGATAGAGTTTTCCATTGATCGTCTTGCTTCCGCTAAAGAAAAACTCTCTGTCGATGTACTTTCTTCTAGCGACTTTTGTGGAGATTCTGCGTAATTGATATTTTTCAAAGACGTTTTCTCCGCATTTTTGCCTTTAATTTCGACAGGTTTGTTATCCAAATTCATTGATGGAATTGAAGATCTCCTTTCAAATTCTTTTTTAAAATTGCTCACATTTACACCAGAAACAATATTTAATTTCCCTTTTTCAATGCTATTTTTTCTTTGGAATTTCTCAGATATATCTAATCCTCCCAAACGCCCTCTATCTGTATTGCATTTGTTTGCTTCATCTGACAAACTATTTTTACGTGGTTTTATGATTTGGGATTGATGAACTTTCTCTTCTTTCTTCTCAGGAGATATCTTATTTATAGCACTGATAAGATCAGCTGTTTTATGTTTGTTTACAAACTTTTTAATAACTTTTGTCGGACTAGTTTCTGCTAATGGTAATTCACTTTCACTAACTGATTCTAATTTAGGAATAGCATGGAGATTATTAGATTCATCGTTTATTAGGTTCGTCGAGGTCGATTCGACCATTAATTTTGATGGGCTTTTATTTTTTTCCAAATTTAAATCAGCTTGTGCTATTTCCATTTCGACTACATCAGTATCTTCCATTGCCTTTTCTTTTTTTATTACTGTTTCAGTACTATTTCCAGTAGAAGCCGAAACTTCGATTTTCCGTTTGATTTGGTTAGGGCTAATAGGTGTTAAATTTCGAGTAGGTGAAGGCATTAGGGCTTCTTCCCCACCAGCAGCAACCATATCTAAAATTCTTCTTTCTGCTTCGCTATTTGCAACACACCGAATAGAGCCAACTGAATGACTTCTGGAAACTCTATCATTGAACTTTGTTGAATCTCCTGAAGGAACAACAAGCTGATCAGCTGTTACTGACATTGGGGAAAGAGATAATAACACGTCTAAACGTACTGGTGTTTGATTTGCCAAAGCTTCAGCTAATTCTAAACATGATTCTTTGTAACCCTCATTAACCCACCTTTAAAAACACTTTTAATCTATATATACTTTACAATTAATCTAAAACTTACCAGTGCTGACAGATTTTCTCAATATCTGCTCTCTTTTCGGGGTTTGCGGTTAACATCTCTCGTATTAATGGCGAAGCTCTGGATGTTTTTTTTGGCTCATAGTAATCCCCTTGACTAATCTGTTTCACAAGTCTACTAAAATTAGAACCATCAAATGGCATCGAACCGTATACTAGTGTATAAAGTAAAACACCCAAGGACCAACAGTCAACTTCAGGTCCCTGATATGGAGTACCTTTCACTATTTCAGGAGAAGCATATAATGGTGAACCACAAAATGTAGCCAAGAGCCTTCGATCATCAAAAACATTGGACAAACCGAAATCTGCAATCTGAAAACCGTAAAATATTCCTTCATTATATTTCGCAATGTTTTATTTCTACATTATAATTATCTAAGTATTTATACTTAATATCAGCCAAATATTTGTTGAAAACTAAAGTAAGGGTCAAAAAGCTTGTATAATTATTATGGCAAAATAGATTTACATTTGCAAACTCATTATTTAAGAAAACGGGCAGGATAAATCAACAGATTCGACCATAGAAACCTCGGTCATGATGTAAAAGTAATAAGAAATTTGAGTTTAACCATTCGATATAAGTTTTGAATTATTTCATATAAGTATACATGTAAAAAAATAAGTAACTTATCTAAATAAAGTTGCTATGCCTTCACAAAAAAATAAACGATACATGCTACATCACAATCGCCCTAAAACTCACTTAAAAACTCTAAAATATATAGGGCTGTTTACCTCAGGCATTCGTAGACGAATAAAATTTTATTGATATTGATTTCCCTTGAAGTAACAAGTGGTTTATGTATCTAGATTATAACCGATTTATTACATAGGATTCCATCTCCTCCACTTATATGCAATCAACTCTAAGGAATACTTACAAAATTATTCATAAGAATCAAAAGCTAGGATGCGAAACTAGGAACACACGAAACTTTTCCTCGTATCACTCGCTGAGGAACCTAAACTCACAATCACAAATTCTCATCTTAGCCATTTTTCATTATATACTATTCGTAAGTATTTATATAACCACCAATATTCAAAATATAATAAACTTGAAAGCTATTATTAAATCAATCAAACGCTAATTTGTTAATATTTTACAATTTATAAATAGAATCGAAACATAAATGAAATCTAATTAATTTCCACAATAAATTTTTGAGTACAAAGTTTCGAAAAGATATTAAAAGTAGCTAAAAAAAAATATTCAAATAAATGGTCAACATATTATAAACAATCAAATTTCAGAAAGAAAAGAAAATAATTAATAAATCGAACTTACCTTAGCGTTACCATTTTCATCTAATAAAATATTTTCTAATTTTAAATCACGGTGACAAATTTTATGTTTATGGCAATAATAGACAGCTGTAGAAACTTGTCGGAATACTCTTCTAGCTTCATCTTCACTTAGAACCTTCCGGTCTGATAAATAATCATATAATTCTCCACCAGCAGCAAATTCCATAACAAGAACCATTTTTTCACGATTTTCAAATACTTCATATATATGAATTATATTTGGATGTTGAACTGAACTCATAATTTGAACTTCGCGTCGTATTCTAATTAAATCAGCTTCGGCTTCAATTTTACATTTCTTTATTGTTTTAATTGCAACTTCTTGGCCCGTTTCTTTATTAATACCTAATTGTACTTTTCCATACGTGCCTTGTCCTAATTTTTTTATAATATCAAATCTAAAAAAAAAATTGTTGTTATGTTATTGAAATCTGAACATAATTAATAATTTTTGAAAAATTTAATAAACTGAACCAAAGATTTAATTTCCTAATACATACTTAATAATGTTATATAAATTCATTTATCTTACCTTTGTCGCAATTTTTTTCTGTGATTATTTAATTTAACAGTTCCTGTATTACTTATTCCACTCATAATATTATCTATTTTGTCTTGAGAAATTCCAGATGGATGTGAAGCTGCTGTAGCAGCAACTGGATTGGTTTCTTCTACAACCATTTTGAATTCTAAAAGCAAATGTTTAATAAGTGATAATATCTTAAATTTTCAGGTTATACTTATTAAATTATATATTTTTATATTTTAGAAAATTATTTTAATATATATACTTTAAATTTACTAAGCAATTATCAACTATTGTTTTTTTTAGTTTTTTAAAAGATAAAAATCATCATCTCCATTTCAACATGTTAAAATACAACTAGTTGATCC